>JAOCPS010054771.1:0-16567 GCA_025505425.1 Graphium colonna | reverse complement strand
CCCGGCAACCCCAAAAGTTAAGCATACTTTATTTTATACCGACTTTATAAAGGGCGGTGATACTCGTAGAATACGGTCGTAGAAGTGCAGCAAAAGCTGTGAAAAGATGATATGGGTCTTGAAATTTTTCTCTTGAACCATATTTTATAAATTTTAGCTTTTTAGATTGTGAACCTAAATTTTTGTCCGCGTCTTTTGCATCATTGCAACGATTTTTACCATGAGGTTATAAAAGAACCAGATGGGACCAAATGGTTAAGTCTTTTTTTATTATAAGAAATATAGAAATAAATGAGAATCATTAAAGACATAATCATAATATTATTGCACGTTTAATATTGCCTAAAATTTCCCACCTATCAGGATCAAACAAAAAAACTCTAAAATTCTTCTAAACCATCCGGGAACGCATAAAATTTTATTCAATTGGCCCCAACTGTTTCAGATCCCTTACTATTCTTGCATACATACGTACATATTTTAATGAAAAAGTAAAGAATAAAAAAAAATACTATTTCTTCACTAGAGCGCTGTACGTTAAATTCCGTCAAGTCCTATAAATTGAAATTATAAATCTTTTTGCTTTCCAAACAACGAGTACTTAGTCTTAACTTCTTATTTAAAAAATGCATACAGACGTACACACGCTCTCATACACGCAAATATGGATTTACTCACAAAATAAGTTATTATTTTTCTACGTCTATTTATATATCTTTAACACATAATGCAAACAAGGCATGGGAAACTTAAGTTATATGTTTAACACAATTTAAATCTTAAAGGTTATTGTTGACATTAATTTCTTTTTACATATACATTTTTACATATACAATATAACAAAATTTTAAGTTTTAAAAGAAGATTTTTGTATTATCTTTTATGTTCCACTGAAAATAAGCATTCACGAAGATCTACCAACTTCGTGATTAAAAGCTGCAGAGTGGAAACATTTTGGGTCCATTTAATTGTGAATCTTTTATTATAATTTGTATTTTCTGTATACCAAATAAATATTTTTCTTTCTTCCTTAGTTGAAATAAAAATGACGTCAACTGTTTACAAATGCTGGAATAATATTTAATTATGTTTCCAGACAAACACACAGGCATAAAAACGGAGGTTTTTTGTACATATATTTTATAGACGGTTAATCGTGTGGCCTCGACTGATATGCCGTATTAAACGAAGATAATAAATAAACAATATTACTGATAGTAATATTAGTAAGGCTTATAAATAATAGATAAAACATCTGTTTTTTGTAAATAATACAAGACAAGAAGTTTTAATCGATTCATATAAAGGTAAGGACATAAACGAGTAGTGATAAATAAAACGTCTTTAAATTACGCTTAAAGAAAAGATCAGTATAAAACTAAGATTATCGTCGCTTTTATATTAAGGTTTCGATTGAAGATATTTAATATTCTCAGAAATTGTAATCTCATAAATAAATAAAAAGTGTAACTCGTACAACGTTTTGATTTGATAAAGTTTTAGTTGTAGATAATGAACGTACCAGTATGGATGTTTGTATTAACTTTCGCGCCGATATGCGCGTCATACAAAATTCTTGTGGTATCACCATTGCCGAGTAAAAGCCACAATATTTTGAGCGATGCTTACGTCAATCTGTTATTGGAAGCTGGACATGAGGTAAGATTACCTTTTTCTCGAAGATGCAGCATCAACATATCAACAATATCAATTCTTAATTAGAAAAAAAATAATTTTAAGTCCTTTTAACCAAATCGCGGCCACGGCGGCCAGTTTTCTCAGTGGTCACCATCACATTTACGCGCAAATCAGGTACACTATTCCTTTGCTCTCGTAGCTCGATAGGATGGATAACCAACATGACGGAGAGAGATCAGGCGCAGGACCGACTTTTACATGCCATTACGACGCATTGCCCTAACCCAACAACACAAAGAAAAACAATAACAATATTAGTGTCAGCTACGGGAATTGAACTCATGACCTTTAGTTGACAAAGCAAAGACCCATATTACTTGTCTATAGTGGCAATTAAAATACTGATATTTATGTTGATAGCTGTACAAATTATGTGCAATATTACTTTACTTAATATTATTACATAAAATTAAAGTCTGATATGAATAATAAAGTATACCAGTTTTCCAATAATAATCAAAGAGTTCTCACGACTTCTCCAGAATTTAGGCATCACAAAAATTATATTGAATTTTTATTCGTTTTAATTTAAATTTATGTTTTTTTTAGATCCTTAGATTTTTAGATAATTCCTATTACATGCAGCAAAAATATATGAGAGGATCTTATTGTTACCTTAAGTTTTTATTACCAAAAGTATTAAAACATTATTTCTGTATTTTTAATAACATACTTTCATTGCTTACCCTTTTCAATATTAAAACTAAAACGACGGTCAACGACTCGTAAATCATTCTCTAAGAAATATATTTAAATGGGATTCTGTAAGAGATAGGTAGTAATTAAGGTAACAATTTGAAAAATGAGCAATTTTTTCCTGTTGTTCATTAAACGAGCTTTTATCACAACCCATTTAAACATTTCTAGGTCACGTATATAACCGCAATACCAAAAAATAATATTCATCCCTTACTTCACGAAGTGGACGTGAGTGATAATACAAAATATTATCCAGGTAAGTAAACAGTACTCAAGACATAATTTCAACCTTCATAACTGTAATATTAAAATTAAATAAAACAAATATTCCAGCGGGAACATTCAGTATTAAAGCTATTCTGGACAAAGAAATGGATGTTAACGATCCATCACAATTCACGCCAATAATAATAAGTATGTGTAAAGGAACCTTAGAACATAAGGAAGTAGCAAAACTACTTTTAGATGTCGACCAAAAATTCGATTTAGTAATCGCAGAATGGATGTTCAACGAAGTGTACTCCGGGTGAGTTTAAATTTTTAAACTAGTTTTTTATTGTACTTGTTTAAATGTTCCTTCTTAATGTTTTGACATATATTCTTCGTTCGGTATCTTATATTATGGTTGTAATAAAATAAATTTTCAATGTAACTTTGCTAAATGTGAATTGGCAAAATAATAATTCATACAAATTTAGCAAGAATTATGGATATAATTTGTAACATACTTATAAAATTAGAGCAAATTTAGCAAAAGTTATGGACATAATTTCTAGAATATTTATAAAATCAGAGCAAATTTAGCAAGAGTTATGGATATAATTTGTAACATATTTATAAAATTAGAGCAAATTTATCAAGAGTTATGGATATAATCTGTAACATATTTATAAAATTAGAGCAAATTTAGCAAGAGTTATGGATATAATTTGTAACATACTTATAAAATAAGAGCAAATTTAGCAAGTGTTCTGGATATAATTTGTAACATATTTATAAAATTAGAGTAAGAAATGATTTCTCAATTGCATGTAGATATTTTACGTGCTCCTTTTATTTTAGACTATCTGCTGTTTTTGACTGTCCTTTTGTCTGGTTCTCGACTACCGAACAAAATTTTATGACTTTAAGATTAATAGATGAACGAACAAATCCGGCATATACTTCTTCTTCGATGTCAGCCAATATAGTACCATTTACATTTATGCAAAGATTAGAGGAATTATTCATGCAAATAGTTGTGATCATACTGAGAGATTGGTAAGTTCTGCAAAAAACGGTTAACCTATTTCACGATATAATGACAAAAACGGTTTATTACGCTATCTAATTCGGCATACAATAAAGTAAACATGGCGTTTGGCATTGCCTGGTGACCATTCCTTTGGCCATTCGTTTCCTCTCCTTCCTGTATAAATTCCTGACTGATCCTAATATCATGTTTTACTAGACTGGAACTGCACACACCACTCTTCCTATGTTGCGTGCGTTTATGGACGATGGGATCGCTTAACATCAGGTGAACCGTCTGCTCGTACATCATCTTTTACGCATAAAAAAAACTATCTGTACTAAGGTAGTTATTGTTTAGAATAATAGCTATCCTACTAATTATAAATTTAATAATTTAACATAAAAACGTAGGTAAGCACTACAATAAATTTAGCCAAAAAGACAACTTTAATTACATTGGTATATAAACATATAAATGAACTCAGAGGAGATGTAAACTTGAAAGTCTAAAAGTAATGTGAGTTAACCAGTGAACATGTATGTAGTAAGTATTGGCTCAACTTTCACACTTTCAGTTACTAATAAATCTTAAAAGGTTCAATTAATGAAAATGCGTTATCTTCTCAATTGAACTTAATTGACATATGAAAATGTAATACAACCTTTTCAAACGCGAATCCTGAAGTAAGAATGCACACACCACCTGGTAGAGCTCTAGTGAGATTCAATCACATACAAAGTATACCAACTTAATCATATCGCTGTAGCTTTACCATTAGTACATTTTTTATACACTCCTATTTTAAAATGCTTATGTTTTATAATTTTATTATTTCCTTATATTAAGCGCAAACATGGAGTATTAAACATGGAAAAACTTAGAAATGCATTTTAACCTACTAGTGAATTAGAAACCAGGTTGACTAAAGGTTAAGAACATGTACATTTTCGAAGAAAAATATAATAAAAAGCGTTAGGTACAGATATTAAATTCTAAAAAATACAGTTGTACCTTATATCTTGTTGGCTTATTGACAGGTGGTAGTGCCATATTAGTTGAGCAAGTTAATAAGTTTAATAAAAACTACTACGATATTAGGCCCCACCATAATTTGAAGTTAATAACCATCTTTATGACTCTAGTCTTAAATAGTCCTCCAAGTCATGAAAATTAAACTTCTCTTTCAAGGACCATGTACTACACGGATAAAGAAACGTACAACAACGCTTTTGAACCAGCAACATCTAAGAGAGGAAAACACCTCCCATCTTATGATGATACTAGGTATAATGCGTCTTTGGTTTTGGGCAACTCTCATGTGTCTTTGGGTGAAGCGAATTCTTTGCCGCAGAGTTATAAAGCTATTGGTGGTTATCACATCAATCCCAACGTTAATCCATTACCAAAGGTACTTTATTTTATAATCTTATTACTTATGTTTTTTAAAGGACGATAAACGGTCACACAGTATACCGGATGTTAAGCGATCCCGTTCCCCATGGACAAACAACATCTGAAAAGTTGCGTGTGCGTTATTAACCTACGAAGTTAAATAGAATAGACTATTTATATTTTGAAAAATATTGTTTCATTATAAGCTATTGTTATAATAATTTTATTATCGTTATTTTCAATTTCAGAACTTGCAAACTATAATGGATAACGCAAAAAATGGTGTTATATACTTCAGCATGGGTTCAAACATCGATAGTAGAGATATGCCTGATGAACTGAAGAATAAATTAATCCATATGTTTAGCCAGTTGAAACAGATAGTATTGTGGAAATTCGAAGTAGAATTACCAAACTTACCGAAGAACGTTCACGTCTTGAAATGGGCTCCACAACAAAGTATTTTGGGTAAGCTCTTTTATATTCATTTAGGAAAAAAATTATTTCCTTGTTACTCTTATTTGAGATCTTTTTATTTTGAAATTTCTTTAAAGAAAAACTTTTAATATATATTAACAAAAATAATTAATACATACGTAACTACTTTCTAAGTATCAATTACTACCTCTTTGATTTCAAATATTACTGTCCAAGTCCTAAGGCGCATAATAAATAATGTCCGCAGCTCATCCAAACTGCGTGTTGTTTATAACTCACGGAGGTTTACTTTCAACAACTGAAGCAGTGCACTTTGGTGTTCCACTAATTGGGATACCAGTACTCGGTGACCAGCCTATGAATGTACAGAGAGCAGTAAATAAAGGTTACGCAATTAAAGTCGGTCTGTCTTACGAAATGGCTGGAGACTTGAAGAAAGCAATACAGGAGATCATGAGCAATCCTAGGTAATTAAAAAATCATTTCGGTCCTAAATTTTAATTTAAATTATTATAAGTGATACAGCATCTAATACATAGATTTAGTGGTGTATTGATACATAACTGAGTCCGAGCAAATGCTGGGAGAAAAAATTTCGCTTGGTTCTGTAATGAGGAGAACACCCCTTAATTTTTTATTAAACAGTTGATTTGAGTTGCGTTCGTTATATGCACGTGTCTAGATGGTGAAAGTAAAAAAATTCACTAAAATTAAAGTAACAATATTATGTCATTATAATATTTATGTAGTATAGATGAAATTAACAACAGTTTTACTTTCGCAGTTATCGCAGCAAAGTGAAGGAGTTGTCGTTTATCTACCATCATCGCCCAGCCACACCACAAGCAGAGTTCGTTCACTGGGTGGAGCACGTCATAAAAACCAGAGGCGCTCCACATTTACGTTCCCCTGCTCTAACTGTGCCTTGGTATCAAAAACTGTATTTGGACTTTATGGTCCTTTTAGCAGCATCGCTGTACCTGATTATCGTTCTGTTAAGAAAAATAATTTTCTCTCTGTATCCTCCTACCAAAGTCCCTCAGAAGTTTAAAACTAACTGACGTATATAATAAGTGTAATTATAAGTTATTATAATATAGTGTAATTATAAGTTATTGATACGACTATAGCCGCAAGTAGCGCTGCATGATTGTAACAGCAAAGATGGTGTCACAATTGAAAACAGTTTCATGACAAATTGAAATTAATATAAAATGATCAATCAGTTCAAACGTTGATTACGTAAATGAAAATAGTATGTATATTCAAAAACAACTTTAATCGTCAGCTTCAAAACTTCATGTCGTTTCGTTCAATATTAAAAGCATTTCAGAAAATCATAGGAGAACTCTTATAACCGAATCCATCCCGCGCGACAACAATTACAACCTGTTAAACTTTTACATTTATTTATTATACATGAAACAATATCTTAATAAATGATTTAACCTATGGATTTAAATACCTTACCTAAACAAATATGAGTCGAGTAACTGATCAAGCCATTCCAAGTCTTTGCGCGATTAATTAAAGGCCAGTTGTTTTATACATACGAGGGAGAATAAAAACAAGATATATTCAAAAGATTTAATTTGAATTACAAAAACATTTGTCTTAATAAAGCTACATCGATTACAATACTTTCTGTTTAATTCTCCAAAAACTGCGACAAAATGATATAAATATATTTAATGCCTTTCTTAAAACCCACATCAGTAAATACAACGTCAAAAGTATCAAGATTGCCAGGTCAAGATATAATCTTTGATACCACGGTACTAAAAACACCGGTGATCTTAAATAGTGTGCACCATTGGTACGTATAACATGCGACACCCAATGGGCTAATACTTTGCCAGGCGGCGTCAAACGGTCGTGGTAAATCATTGAATACTCTTGAACTTTTTCGTTGAACCTAAAACAAATAAACGATTATTATAAGTGTTACTGGCTGTTACTTTTATCAGTATTTATTCATATTTTTCAATAAGTGATATAAGTTTTAAACAACAAGTATAAAAAAAAGATATATCCACATAGAGTAGAGCGTAATATACTTTGTACAGCTTTTGCTCAATTAATTAGACGGCTCTCCCGAGGATGTGCAACTACCCTTCGCAAAATGTGGCATAAAATAAAGTATCGATTAGCTTCCAAAGTTTCTGGATAGCCATTACTATCCTCCCCTTTCCCGACTTTCTTTCTTCTACTTTCTTAATATTTCCTAATCCATTCTACCCAAAAGCTTGTTCTACCAAATTCCTATGTTGGCAACACACAACTCTTTGGATGCCATGTGTCCGTGGGCGATGAGATTGCTTAACATCACGTAAACTGTATTACTTTATATCCTAATTAAGAAAGTTAGGATAAAAATTAGGTATGCTTTTGTGAATTTCCACAAAAGCTGTAAAAGAGAAATAAATTTACACAACAGATGCAGAAACACAAAATGCATTCGTTTACATACTCCGGCGTGACTGGATCTTTTGGAGCCTGCTCTAATTAAACAGTTATGTCGAAATAAACTCAAAAGTAGTAATTTTTTTTTTTTTAAATATACACTTACGTATTATTGTGTAAAATTTCTCTAATAGCAGCTTCCATGTTAACAGCGATTGTGTTATCCAAATCTACTCGCTTGCCGAATCCTTTATCAACGGCTCTGTTAACATTAAGATGTTGGTCGCCAAACATAGGTATACCAATTATGGGAACCCCAAAGTGTATGGATTCCAAAACTGACAACAAACCTCCATGTGTAATGAACAATTTGCAATTAGGATGCGCTGAAAAAAGTAAGTGAAAACTTGTGATATTGAAGGTATATCTATGAATTCATGATTTGAAAGGTTTTTTGTTTTTTCTAATTTTAAAATCTTGTTTTTGCAACAACATTGTTTTAATTAAGTAGCGAAACTAGGAACAGGGATGATTATTTTAATCGCAATTTTTAACTAGATTTTAATTTTTCATTGTTATATTTTTAATGTTTAATATAATTCTATATCTTTAAAATAAAAATACATACCTAAAATAGCAAGCTGTGGAGCCCAAGATACAATTTTAACATTCTTTGGTAGGTCAGACAATTGTTCTTCAAATTTCCAAAGAATTGTTTGGTCCAATTTGCTAAACACATTTAAAAGATCCATCTTCATTTTTATTGGAATTCTGCTACTCTTTAACATGGAGCCCATACTGAAGTATATAACGCCATTGTGTGCTTCGTCCATGATCTTTTGCACATTCTATAAAAATTAATAACGTTTTACAAATATCACCCACTATATTACACGAAATTATCCAAAAAAATACTCCTCAGAGAAAAATCACACCGATGGTATTGCCACTAAAAATCAAACATTTTTATCCTATTTAAAAAAAACCCCAACTCTTAGTACAATAGATAACAGTAAGGTCTTAGGCACTGCGTTAATCGGACATCATTTTTCATTTATTCATTCCTTCGTATTAAAGCAACTTTCTCAAAACAATATTTATTTAACACAGTTAGATTGTTTAAATATCTGCTCAGGCTAAATATAATCTTGCCAGTACTTTGATGACTACATTGGCCTTCAGTATTACCAAATATGGTTAACAAGTAATCAGTAATACAGAATTACAAGAAACAAAAGTTTCGTAACGCGACTGATTATATAGCAGTTTCCACGTTGCCAATATATACGCTATCCATATCTACTCGCTTTATAAATATCAGTACTACAAATAAAAATAATATAGTATAAGTTAATAGTTTAATCAACAATATTCCTAATTAATTATGGACCACTAACCGATGGCAATGGATCAAACTTTTCCGTAATATGGTAACCTCCAATCGGTATATAATTTTGAGGAAGGCGAATAGCAGTTCCAGCGGCGGCATGTGAATTCCCCAGCATAAGGGAAGCGTTGTATTTGACTTCATAATACGATGGCAGATTTCGACCTCTCTTTTCTACGGCCTCTGTGAATATGTGGATAAAAATTCTGTTCTCTCTATGTCTAAGTCTCCTGTTTAAGAAAAATATAATAACATGAAGCACGCATATGTATAGTATACACAGTAACAAGAAAATTCTCCCTCATTTCAGACAATTCTCAGCTGGTATGTAACCAAAAATCCATGGCATCCCAAACAATGAATTATACAAACCTTTCCCTTATTTACGTAATAAGTGCATATTATGCCTAAATTTGTTAACTGAATTGGTACCAACGTCAAAATTAGCTAGTATTTGAAAATAATAGTTTGATACTATGCAAGAGGTATACTGGGTAGCTTAAAAGGACCTTACCATTTAAATATTTTTTCGTTGATTATTGACCACAGCTCGTAAGCACGACTCAGAAAATTATATGGTGGCACTTCATCTGAGAGATGGCTAGGATTGTATGACGGATTCAGAACATTATCAATCAGATCCAGAACTGACGTATGGGGATCCAATGAAGACGACCAAATCAAAGGGCAATTGAAAACAGTCGCAAGTCTGCAAAAAAATTCATCATGAAAAATGTTTTGATACTCTCTTCTTCCTTTATAACAAATGCTAAACGTTAATTAATACTCAAACTTGGAAATACTTCTTAACACTATCACGTTACATAACGAATAATAGCTATTACTTTTAGTTACCTTAAATATCACAATGTTAATAAGTAAAGCAAAATCTTTCAGACTTTTTAACGGAAGTCGATCTGATTGTTAAAATTTGCACAGAGAGGAGGAAAAGAGCAGAAATTCTATTTTCATATAATAAACATAAGAATTACATTTTATTAATGAAAAGTCATTCCACATAATACCACACCATTTTAATAGGTTTCAATAAAAGCAGGACGTTTTTAATATATTTATCGACTATATGTATCTTTTTTTAGTATATTTGTCGATTTCTCCACAAGTTACGTTAAGTTTAAACTTTATTATGATTTCAAAATTCTTTTTGTTATTTGAAAGAAACAAGTAGTTTCATAATTTCATAAAAATCGATTCTGGAAATAAAGATAACTGTAAAAAATCATTAACGTTCACTTCTAAGGTGTTTGATGTCGTTTTCTATATTAAAGGAATTTATGAAAAATAATACGAGCTCATCCGATCGTTTTAATCGGCCGATTTAGGCCATTCTTTTCTTAATAAAAGATGTTGGTGCGCAGATTTGTCACAAACCATAGGATTCACCTAAATTCTATCTTACTCAAAGTATACCCAAAAACGATTACTGTGTGTGAGCTTTTAATTGAGATAAGACGTTTTAGTTTTTAAACATTTGCTAGATAGAGTTTTTTTATTTAAAATATAATCCACTCCAGCTGGTTTAGTTGGATGGCAACTAGGTTTCAACATAGGGGTGGAGTAGCGCGGGGCAACTCATTTTCTTTTAAAATAATTATTTTACACATCATACTGATATGGCAAGTAAATAAAAAGACCAATATGTCTAACGATTTTTTCTTAAAATATCACGCGAATTGGCAAGTGTGACAATATTACAAACAAAAAAGGAGGTTTAATTTCCACTGCGACGGGGCCTGTAGTCAACATTAAAACAAGATTTCTGTTACAACGGTAAAAAGATTTTCAAATATAAGATTTTCAAAGATGAAGCAAAAAACTGAACTACATAGAACACAGACATTTTAACACATTAAATAGACAAATCGGTGGAGCCGTTTCTGAGTCTCAGCCATTAAATTTGATATATAAGATTGTACCAATGAATGACAATTAGGACAAATGTTAAATAGTAAAAAAGGAGGCCAGCAAAATTATATGAAAAGAAAGATAGTAAATGAGTAGACTGTTCACCTTAAGATATGTGATAAGCTTCATCCATGAACACCCACAATATCCGACAAGTTATAGGCGTGTTAGCAACATTGGAAAAAAATATATTGGATAAAACAGGTTGATAACATTGGGACTAGGAAGGGAAAGAGGGGGCTAGAGATAAGGGTAGAGATGGCCTACTGAGGTCCTTTATGCTGTCTTTAAATATGGGGCGGCAGCGGGATCTATCACAACTTGTCAGCATACGTAAGAGTACCAGTAACAAAGACACTCATATTTGTTTCAACAATCTCCAATAAAAATAGATTAGACATGAAAAACTAAACGGATGAGAATGCGAATAAGAAACATATATTTTGAATAGACTCTTAGGTAGACTTGGCATAAAATAAAATATGCATGACATTTCGGGTTAGCGGATGGCCATGTCTAACCTTTTCTTTTCCCAATCTTTTCCCCTCCCAATCCTTAATCCCAGCCACATCTTATCTAATAAACCGATTCTCTCCAATTTACCAGGATGACAACGCATTCGCGACTCTCCAGATGTTGCGTATATCTATAGGCAACAGGATCATTAAGCATCAGGTGAACCATCTGCTCGTTTCTCTTCCTTTCTATAATATTTCGCTCTTCGTGAATAAGTTTGTCCTTTAGCCAAAATAAGGCAAAATGAGTTGGAGAAAACTTACCCCGAATATAGCTCACTGTAAAGCCATTCAGCAATTACGACATCAAACTGTTCATTGGTGTCACGTATCAACCGTTGTACGTTTGGATGCAAAAGGGTGCCGTTAGCAAAGTTTGTGGTGACATACAACAAGAATTTAATATCTTTGTAATCGTATTCAGCGTCAGTTATCTTCTTTATATCAAACAATTGCTCTGAAAACAATAAGCGCATATACATCAATGACAATTTATTATAATAAAAACTATAGTTTTGCCTCAGATTAGAGAATAATACAGATAGAGCGCAATGACAGAATATTGAATGACAGAAATGACAGAAATTGCGGTGAATAGACTTTCAGTCGGTAAATAGAATCTCCAATCAGTACGAAACAAAGCTTTGAGCGGACAATACGTCAGTTAGTTGTCACGGTGTTTTCTGAAATAATGCCGACTTGTGTTATTTATTCTTGCAAAAACCGTTGCGAAATACTTAAAAAAGTAGACGGAATATCGTTTCACTGGTAAATGTTATTAATTGCACTGTTCTATATTATTTTCTTATTTTAATATGTATCGTACGTAAACATATAACGCAAAATTCTTACGGTTGCCAGATTAAATAGGGAAAAAATTCCCACAAAAATATTCAAATGTTATATGAGATACGAAAATGGACCAAATTCTACTTATATATATTTATAATATACATTCTCAAGAGAAAAATTAGTGTAAAGTAAGTGCTGCTAAAATATTGGGTTTCAAGGGCCCATTTTTTTGGCTCAGATAGAACCGAAGAAGTTGAATTGTAAATTATTGCAATATTTATTCCAAATATTTATATATTTATAGACAGACAAAAATGTATTCCCATTCATTTGTATAGCCCCAACGTTTCGAGTATCTCAACTGATGTTAGTGAAATATTTTTATAGTTTCTGTTTTATTCACTCCAGCTATTTTTTTAATAATCTTTTACAACTTAACTTTTAAAAATTAAATATTTTATGTATTTAAATATTTTTTGTTGTCAATTAAGAGCATCTTAGAATGTATTATTTTGCTAGGCAGTAAAATTTTCAATTTTATTAATTTTCTGATAAAGAAATTCTCACATGTTATTAGCGCTCCGTTGTATTAACATTTAAATAAGATATAAATATATTCATGACCAAATGCCTCTTTAACTATTCGTCAACCGAAATAAGTGTATTTTCTTCGTCGGTTTATTTTTATAATTTAACATTGACTATTTATAATTTAAAATTTATTATTTGTTTGGTTTGAGTTTATGAATGTTTTGCACAAACATAATGTTTTGAGAGATTCATAGAATATGTAGAAATTATATCTCATGACTGTCGAGTTTATTTATGGATAAATATATTAATTTAAAATCCATTTTTTTATGGATTACATTGTCATTATTCAGCACAATTTTTTAAATTAACGGGGAATTTTTTCCTACCCTGGCAATTTTTACACACACATTGGAGTATGCGTTTTTACAAGTTGTCAAAACACACATGTTGAAAAGTAAGCATCATTCAATTTGACAATTTTGTTTGACATTGCTTCATCTGGATTATTCTCTAATCTGAGAGTTTTGCTTTTACTTTCCTAAAAGGAATTTCTGCAACTATCATAAAACGTAGTCGCACAAATACCTTTAAATAAATAAAAAAAAAACCTATAAAATATTTGATTTTTATTAAATAACTTACCTATAGGCATTAGGTTATAATTCGACGATACATCGATTTGCCTTAATCTCGGATGTGAATTTTTCATTATAATGGGTGTTACATAAGTTACCTGGAAATTCAAAATAATTGTTAAAATCAATTTAGCTACTAATAATCACCAAATTTTTGTACTATATACCTTTTCTAACTTCACTCTAACAAAATGCTGCCAACTATAGTATAATGTTATATATCTTCTTAGCCGTATTCCCAAATTTCTTTGGATTGGTTTCTAAATAATGAAATGTCATCTAAAGTACAGTTTTTTTACACAGAGCTACTAATGGCATTTGTCTTTTGCAACCCAAAGGGTTAAACTGAATTCTAAGGATGGACCGGAACCGATTATTTACCTATTTGATTCTTGGACCATCATAATTTTCAGGCAGTCGCGCCATCGACCTGTATTGCCCTAACCCTACAAGAAAACAACAATAGGAACCCACGACCTCTAGTTGATAAAGCAAGAGCCTATATCACTGGGTTATAAAGCCATATAACGTAAAAGTATTTCAAACGAATATGTTCATGCAATGTGCAAATTTAAGTATGCATGACTTTTAGGGATGCCGGATGGCCATGTGTAACCTTTTTTCTCCCACTCCTTTTCCCTCCAAATCCTTAATTTACCCATTCTATCCAATAAACCTTTCCCAGTTGGGCAACGCACTCTCGACTGTCCGGATGTTACGTGTGTCTATGGATGACGGTATCGCTAACCATCATGCGAACCATCTGCTCGTTTGTCTCCCTTTCCATAAAATAAAAAATACCTCCAAGGTTATATTTAATTTCCATTTACTCTCCTGATAAGATAACATTTGACGTATAAGGTTTTCAATTTATCGTATAGTAAAATAAACTAAATATGTGTATAACATAAGGCTAAATAGCGTAACAAAAAATTAATGTATTTATAATACAATAAATATCTCAAAGAAAGATAATTAAATACATCAACATTTCATTTCGCAATGCTTCCCTTGAAATATAATTATATCGTTATTAGAAGCACCACTGGCTTGCAACATAAATAAAAGTCTGTTGATTTTTTTGTTTCTTCATATATTATAATTTTACTTCCTTAAAATAAGATTTAATTTACATAATTATGCTGCTCATAATTTTGTAAATTTAGACTGAGGCTGAGGATGATGTAGGAAGTACATATTTAGCTTCCATAAAAGAGTGGGGAAAAATCTGAAGATGATTTTAGGATTTTTTTTAATAAAAAAGAACTTTGGACTTTTTGTTAAGAAAATGGACGTACAAATATTTGAAAGGTCACCTGGTTTTTTTTCACGCATATCTATGGATTATTATACTACTGGATTAATTTTGCATTATTTGTAGCTGGTTTGCGATTTTACTTTCAATATAAAAAAATATTTTTAAGTGGTAAAATAAAAAAAAAACAAATAAAAAGATATTTATAGGATGTAGCCCTGATTTCTGAAATAGCGTTAGCTGTGTGTCAGAAACCAAGTCCTTCCCACTCAATTACAATGGCTGCGTATATTACAATTCAAATTACAGTAATAATAAAACATACTCGTACAAGCATAACAAAAATGAAGATGAAATAAAATCAATATATTGTGTGCGTGTGCGTGTGCGTGTGCGTGTGCGTGTGTGTGTGCGTGTGCGTGTGCGTGTGCGTGTGCGTGTGCGTGTGCGTGTGCGCCATGTGTGTGCGTGTGCGTACCCTTTTCAGATAAATGCTGTGTTTCATTCCAAGATCCACCATTAACTAAAATAACAGTATCATCGGCAAACATTTGTATATCAGCACCTTCGATACAGAGATTACATATGTTATTGACATATATTAAGAAAGGAGTAGGCCCAAGTGTACTCCCTTGTGGAATTCCGTATGTACACTTACTGTAATTAATCAAATGCCCTTTTATTTTCACACATTATTTCCTACACGTTAAATAATCTTGAAACCATAGAAGCACATCTCCTCTTATTCCAATATTCTCTAAGTCAGGAGGATTGGAATAGATACTGTATCAAATACCCCTTGTAAATCTATTAATATTCCAAGACATTTTTTATTATTTTCTAGATACGGTAGGTGATTTTTGGGGTTAGTTGAAAAACAGTGTCTTCTGTAGATGTATAAGTCATCACACGTATATATAATCATCTCTAAGAAGCAATTCGAATTGCTTCTTAGAGATAATGTTATATTTATATTATAATTTTATATAATAAATTTTCTATAACTTTGGACACAACACTCAGCAGAGATATAGGCCTATAATTTGTAGGAAGCTTTTCGTCTCCATCTTTAAATACTGGACAAACTATCGCTATTTTAAATTTGTTAGGAAACACCCCGTGTTCAATACTTAGATTTATTAAATAGGGAATGGGTTCTGCAAGGCTGTACCGACACGCTTTGATCATTTTGGAAGATATATTGTCATAACCCGAAGCAGCATTGGATCTAAGACTATATATCACACTTATAACTTCCATTGGGTCTGTTAGAAATAGTGATATTGAGTGATTTGGAATATTTTTTGATTTTGCTTTTTGTGCTAGAATTTCTTCCTCAGTGCTCAATTTTGTAAGTGTTTTAGTTGCCAATTGAGCACCGACAGAAGTAAAGAATGTATTGACTTCATTGGATTCTTTTATTGTTGATTTTGTATAAAGCATTTGATTGAGATCTTACTTTATTGATATTGCACAAATCTTTTATAATACTCCATGTATTTTTAAATTACCTTTATTTTGCTACAACTGGTCATTATAGTAATTTTTCTTCAATGTTTTAATTATTTTATTTACTATGTTTCTACGAGCCCCAATGCAAAATAGTTCGTCTAGTATGGAAAGTAGTACAAGCCGTAAAATATAGAAAGTAAATATTGG
>JAOCPS010054770.1:0-27236 GCA_025505425.1 Graphium colonna | reverse complement strand
AGGAAAACAAACGAGCAGACGGTTCACCTGATTGTAAGCAATCCCGCTGCCGATAGACACGCAATATTCGGAAAGTTGCGAGTGCGTTGTCAAATGCTTTACCAGAAATTGATTAGAATAGGTTTATTGAATAAGATGGGGTCGGGATTAAGGATTTGGAGGGGACGGGAGTGGGAAAAGAGAAGGATAGGAATGGCCATCCGGCATCCCCATATGTCATGCATGCTTTGTTTTATGCCGACTTTATAAAGGGCGGTGGTATTTCCCCGAGCGAGCATAGAATATTGTATAAAGTGATTGTAGATTATACGTGAGGTAGTTCTCCGACTTACATTGCTCATATATAAATTGGATGAATAAACCATTTAATGTTATGGGAAATACAGTCATCTACGTGACGTATTTCACGCTGCGATCCTATTGTTCTATTAGCGATTTGATGTATTAATAATAGGTATCGTTTTCTTAGTTTTTTGTTTGAAATAAAATTACCGAGTTACTAGAAACTTGTAAGTTTTATGATCGAAAGCTGAATGGAATTTCTTTTTGTACATTATCATATAAAAATGAAAAATCGGAAAACATTTGTTAACTCATCTTTTTAAACACAATTTGGTTCGTTGCTTTATAGCTTAATAGAAATGCCCAGTTAATTGTTATAGAACACAAGATATCAGATAACGATTTAAACAAACAATGTACGGGTTACGTTTAAGGAAAGGTAACCAGGAATGCCACCATTCAACAGCTAGTTGATTCGAACCCGCGACCGCAGCGGCATATTAATTAGTTTATTAATGTTTAACAACGCAGCCAACGCGAGCGTGGCCGGGAATGTGTAATTTAATTCCACTCATTGTTTTTTGTTTTCTTCGTCCAGTGACAAGATTGCCTCTTTTAGACAAATGTTGACATTTTGTAAATTAAGATTCGGTACCATCTTTTTGCAGCTTTTGCTGCACTTCCTGGGCCACGCTCATTCTACTACCGCCCTTTATAAAGTCTGTATAAAATAAAGAATGCATGACTTTTGGGGCTGCTGTGGCCATTTCTGTCCTTTCCTTTACATCCCTTTCCTCTCCAAATCCTAAATCCCGGCCCCATCCTATCCAATAAATATAATATAACCAATTTCCCAAGATGGCAACACAGTGTCTATGGGCGACGGGAACCCTTGCTCATTGTCTTCCTTTCTATGAAAAAAAAATCTATACTAATATTATAAAGCCGAAAAGTTGAATTGCTCGGTTAAATATGCTAATCTTGGGAACTACTGATCCAAATTCTAAAAACATCTATTGGTGTCAGATTGCCCATTGTTGAGGAAGGCTGTAGGCTGTCTAATATCGCGTTATTACCAATATGAGCGGAGAATTAGTGAAGAATATTGCTAAAACGGCAATTTTCACTAAGGGATCAGTTAGCTTTGTTAATAAAAACAGTTGCGGCATCACTTTAGTCTCTTGTGTTGAAGTGCGCCGAATATTTAGTGTCGGAACGAGCTTTCCATTTGCAAGGGCATAGTCGGTCTCCGAGCGAGGAGAGCGCAGTGGCGTCATCGACATAATTCGCTACGATTGGCGTGTCTCGTTCGCTGGTGGGACTCGTAGCTCTGCACCGTGCCCGTAGCGCCCCCGCCCTACGCCTCTACGCCGCCCTCGGCGCATCCGCTTCTCGTAGCTTCCACCGCCTCGTGTAAACACTCGTAAAGGTTGTGTTCACATTTCGACGCACTCGGATATATGGTTCACTTGTGTTTTAATTTCTTTTTACGTTGAAATGATATTGTATTTATTTAGTACCGATCCAGAATTTCATTTGCTAGAGACAATAAAAACAGGATTAATATAATGTTTCTAATACTTTTTATATCATTTATATTGAGATGATGTTGCTTCGTTATGCTTTGAAAATAATAACGAAGCTCATACACGGAATAAAAGCGTCTTCTTCTAGACGCTTCAGACACCCGCCTTTCGCCTATCACAATCGATTTTTGAGTCCGCATTGCCGCAGTCTCATGCAATAAATGCAAAAAAAAATACGATAATCATATTTGAATAAAAAAAAATTGTTATGATATTATTATTTGTTAATTACTACAATGTTTCCTTAATTTATTATAATCAATAACCGTAGATTTTAATGGTAATGTAATTATACACGGTTATGCAAATATTCTTTTTATTAACTACATTTTTTTTTTTGGGATAATATTTTAATAAGGTAAAAAAATCAATATACTTTTACAAATGAACAATATAAATTTAATAGTTTGCCGATTCATTTATGACTCACAATAGTACGCACATGTATAAGTAGTGTACGAATATTATGCATGCCTAACTTTACGGCATTAACCTAATCGGCCTGATGTTTATGAACCTTAAATTTGTTGCGGTAGGTAAGTGAAATAAGACCGATTGATACTTAGTCATATCGAGAATTTATAAGAGCATTACTATAGAATGGTAATTGATAAATTCATGGCTTGTCGGAAGATGTAAGGTTAGCTACTTATCACTTAGTTGCGCTAAGAGTGAAGCGCGTGCGACAGTTTACTGAACTTATTTTAAGCCCGCCGCACATATAAGGTTTCCATTTACGCTTTAATGCTCTGCTTGCGCACAAATTTTCCATTAGATACATATGTTCGGTTTTTGTTGGTAGATCAAGCTTGTTCTTCTGTATGCAATCCTCACCAGATTCTGAAATATTATTTAAGAAAGAACCGTATGTGTGTAGCTGGTTGACGGTCCAGTGGCGAAAAATCGCGCGATCGCCACTGTACCTACGTTTGATGGCTATAAGTGCTGATTTATTTCATGCATTCATTGATTTGTACAGAACGTACTCACGCTAGTTCGTTTTATAGTATAAGAACAAGCGTGTACATCTTGCACATATTACACAAAGTGCCTTGCTACTTATTATTTTTTTCTCTTTTAAATCATATGTAGTCATAAACTTTATGCCGTATAAATAATATATGATTGTGTGTTAAAGGAGGCTTATATCAATCGCTCAATTACTCGTTATAACATGCAAATATGTGCGGTCGGTGCGGGCGGTGTGCGGCGGGCGCGGTAACATCGATCGCCCCGAGGGAGGGCCGCCTGCCCCGCCACGTGGCGGATGCCCTTCAAGGACACATTCCAAATGGAAGCTCGCATTGGCTCTAGGGTCACGGTGCAACCGCCGCAGCTCAATGTCCAACCCTACATTGCGTTTTGCCCTTGTTCATAATGTAACAGCGATGTTGAAAAGAAAATATTTGTAACCCTATCTTAACGTTTAAAATTAATAAAAAAATGTCTATATTTTAATAGGCCTATATGTCTTCAAGACGACTCAAACGAGCTCAAATTAAATGGGTTTGCGTCGTTTAATTATAGAGTTCTTATTACCACCCTCTAGTTCCATCATCAGATCAGCTCTTTGGGCATTACAATGCGTGTAAAATTTCAGCTTAATCTAAAAATGGGTAAAATTTAACTGTTAAGATTACTGACGAACAGACAACGGTACAGGAGATACTAAATAAAAGCTTGTAACAATACTAAACGAGTTAAACCAATTTCGATCCGTTTGTGTCCATTTGTATTATTATTGTAGTATTATACTAAATCAAATCTTTCTATTTAGTTTAGCCTATATCTTATATTCCCAGTAAAACAGTTGGCCTTTCCGGGTGAAAATCAACATTAAATGATTATAAAACATTATTGCAACTTAATCTTTTCTTTGTAGATATTTTAAAGCAAGGGTTTAATCTTTTTCTCATAAGGCCAAAGCGATAACCAAAGTAAAGGTTATTAATCCCAACAAAGGGACGCTCCTAACAGGGTGAACCGCCACACGCACTAAGCAAACGTGCAACGGGGGCACTCTTTGTCAACACCGGCCGCCTTCCCTAATCCGATCCTTAACGACTGCGTATGAATACCGATCCTTTAAACTAACTTAATCTTTGTTTAAGATCGTTTCACATTTATTTACAAATGATTTCATTTAGTTTTAATAATTTTGCTTAGTTCCCCTTCTGTTTTGAAAACTTTAAAAATTAATACATTGACTTCGTTAACTTTAAGATGTGATGTTTAAAATAATATCATTCTGGTTTGTGTCAGTCTCATGTCAATCAATCAATCATATCATTATGATTTGTGATCCTAAATTTTAAATTGTAATTTAGGATCACAAACCATAATTATTCATGAATCTTAGAACCAAAAAAACATTTTTGTAATATGGTTGCCATAAGTGGTTTATCAGTTAAGATATGTGAAAAAACATAATAACCCTACATTGTTTGCTAAAGAGAATTATTTTCTGTAGACAAAACTGTGTCAAACGTTTGCCGCGATCGGATATCGATAAGCTCGAAAGTTAATTCCGTGCGACGCGAGGTGAGACGAAAAGTTTTCCTAGAAGGGGCATCGGTTTGGCGTCGGCGTCAAAGAATTGGGTGCGAAGACGGCGGCAAGTGGCACCGACAGGCGCCGACACTGATCGATACCCGCCCCCGCACACGATGCGCCGTGATAATAGAAAACAAGTCTTAATAAACGTTAATACACCATGGTCATGTAAGGTATTTAGATATATTCCTTGGTCAATGAGACTGATAGAGTGCTAGACGAAAAGACTTATTGAATGAGAAGGTGATCATATTTGTTGAGAGAGGACGGTGGACAAATCAATTTTCAATAGTGATAAATTACGTATGTACCACGTGTGTCCCTTCTTTATCGCTTCATAGTATTCAATTTACTTTTATCATATATTTTGTTTTTTTTTAAAAATAATAATGACGCTTTAAATAATGCTTAAAGATAGACGACTGTCAATAAAAATCTAGCACCACCTTCTGTTGACAAAAAGCACTCTATCAGATGTCATTATTAATAGCATCTGCCGCTTTTTATTGAGCGTACGCATTCGAAGTCACGCACGCAAATGATGCTCCGCCTAAGAGGGTGCGATTCACTAGAGAACTCGAGCTCGTGAAGAATTCTAAATAGCGCATAGATCGAAGCGAGCGGTCCCCTCCGCTCCAATCTACCGATCGCGGCGTCGGAGCCGTAATAGCGTCTAATCGACCGTGTCGCGTGCGCCCCGTCTAACTGGAGATAACGTTTATTATTTTGGTACCTTGCTGAGGAGCAAACTGTCCACCAAACAGGTTGCAGGCGAGGACGATTGTCTACAATCACTTTGAACGTCAGTTATGCTGTCAATCTGCATGTAAAAAATAATCGTCGAAGATCCAGTCCTTTATGATCAGCTCAATTCCTAGGCCCTGCGCAAAAAATGTCGCATATCGTCACCACGGGGAGTGTTCGGAGGAATTGTTCGGATTAATACCTGCTGCACAGTTTGTTCTAAGTACGACGCGACAATCCACCGAATACCATCGACACCACCTCGATGTTTGGCAGTCCACCACAGTGCGTTTCCGTTATCATTGTCTGCCACGCATGACACCCTTGTGAAATCAATTGTCGGACCGATAGGGACCTTCAAGAAAAAAACATATTCCTACGTTAAGGACCGGCAACGCTCTTGGTAACTTCTCCGGTCTTGCGGGAGTCCATGGGCGGTGGTAATCACTTACCATCAAGTGAGCCGCTTGCTCGGTTGCCTCATTCTCCATAAAAAAAATAAGGGTGTCACTGATTTGAATTAGAAATACCATAGTTTATTTTAGCTTCCAGACGAGTCCAGTCTGTCTATCAATTGAATTGTTTATAACAATGTCTGCCTAACCAGATTCCGGCTACGGCAACTTATCTACCGGAGATCAACCAAATACAGTTTGAGCAGGCGCACGTCCGCTGTCTCTTCCTATGCTATCATAACTAGATTAAACGAATATTCGACACAAACAAATTCACAGAAAATTTAATGATCTCTTCGTATTGTTAAGAACCAATTACTTAATTAACGGGATTCGAACCTAAGATTTGAAAATCAAATGCCCATACAACTAATCCGCGGCAGTGTGACATTAACCATCGGCTATATGCACGCCATTGGTGGTCTGTTACAATATAACTTGAAAATCAAATCTCTCCTCGGCTTCTCAGGCGACGCAATAATCCGACGAAGCGATGAAACACGCCCCATCACTTCGCAGAAGTGACTCGTCGGAGGAACTAAATGGAAACCGCTAACACACGAGTGTACGCCCCCCGCATTCGTTCGTTTTAAAGAAATAAACTGCACGGACACACCGTACGTCTTACGCCGGTGCCATCTTTGAACCGCTGCCAAATGCACAGATTTCATTCAGTGGTCGCTATTCAAACTTTTACTATGCCGAATAGATGTTTCTATGAGATTAATACATTACGAACAAATTCGCTTTTTATTTTGCGCATCACGTATGGTGTCGTGTTTATCTGCAATTCACTCGGCTGCTGACAGTGTGAGAAACAATCGCTCTGAAAGCCTCCCAATGTATGTTAATTCCTCGGGCTTTTAGTAAACCGCAATACGTCTAGACCGGGTGGTGGTTTTCAGAAGTACTTAATTACCAGTCTCAAGATCTAAAAAAGACGATGCGGCAACAGCCGCTGCACAGCTCCATTATACTGGTTAACCGACTTCAAAAAAGGAGGAGGTTCTTAATACCGATGTTTCTATTTTTTTATGTATGTTCAAGCGTATCTGTCTCCGTCATTTATGTAGCGATTTAAAAAAAAATTGCTTTGTCTGATATTTTTCTGAAATGGTCGCCTAAAATATTCAGTAACATAAACGTAACAGTTTTACGAATAACTTAAACGATATTAGAATATTTTAATCGTTCTGAACTATGTATTGGTTATTAAAATCAGTACAATTTACTAAACTTACATAAAGACGTCTAGGCTTATCGGGACCGTGATTTATTCGTTTCTCTCCCTCCCGTCGCCTAAGGACGACTCGTTACCCGTTACGGACCGGTTTCTCGATACCCCTTTTTTAGTTCTGTTCGCATTGTTAGCTCTAATTCTAATCGCTTCGTATAGTAACTTTATTTGGCTTCTGCCAGACGCGGCTTTATTCGTAGCTTAATCACCTAACAGTAAAACTAAACGCGTGTTTATCGACAAACGGCAATATAACATCGACTGTAGGATTACATCCACGCTAAACGACATGGGCCGCGTCGAGCTGTGTTAGTTTAAAGTCAGCCGGCTGGAGTCGGGCGACGACTGGTTTGACCGCGGTCAGTACGACACCTGATCCACGCCGCACATGGCCCCTACGGCGTTACCATGCAAGCTATTGTCCAAGGGCAGACAGGGGGCAGTACACTATCAAATTGCGAAACCCGAACAACAGAGGCAGCCTTTTTAGCATTCAATTTCTGGGTATTTCCTAATTTATAGGGTTATTTAAATTGCAGAAGATACGTTTATCTTCCCCGTGAGGCGATGTGCCCGACGACGCGCCGATAACCTCATCAAACATTCGGGGTTTTTGTGCTGACACGGCTCGTACGTTTAGAACAGCTCGGTTGTTTTTTACGAGTTATAACGAGATGTCAAAATCATTAAAACGAGAACGCCCATTAGCCGTAACGTCATCATCTATAATAACTTGTTTAACATTTAGAACAACACGTGTCGCGTTTAATCGGAAATAAATTTTGTGCATGTTCCAAGCGACGGTGAAGTTTTATGGCGTGGACGAATAGTTTGGTTGGTTTAACGGCGGTATTCGATATTATCTGTGGCGCTGCGCACCGCTGCAATTAAGCGCATAGGCCCAGCTGAAGCGCTGCACGGGGCGGGGCGCAGTCGTTGACCCACGCCACTTGGCCCTCTGGCCGCCCTGCTATGGCGCTGCCCGCCCGCCGGACCACTGTCGCATCGCTGCACAGCTTTCGCATTTCAAATTCAATCCTTGTGGTACTTTGACCGCAGATAAGTATTTGTTTTAGTCAGTAAGAGTACTAATTACTTAACGACAAAAAATTGACACGAAAAACAACACATTACTAGCATTTAATTTGAATAAGGGACCAGTTTATTGCTATCAAATGTTGGTTTGGCATTTTCAGAATAAAGCTATAAAAATTACTGTAGAAATAAGACTTACATATTTAATTATATAAAATGATATTTTTTTTCTAAATAATAAATATTTTTAAACAATAAATATTTATTTATATAATAATAACAATAGGTATTTTCTTTGTGAAGTAAATAAATAAAATAAAAACTAAGGTGTTTAGTGGGACATTTTAATATAATTGTAAATAGGGTCTTTCTTACTCCTGTGATTAGTGGCAGCGTTACGCGTCGGCGACGTCGCCACAGCCTGTGATCATCAGCTATCAGTACAACTTACTCCATTTTAAAGCCGAAAAGCCTCATTTAATATCGAATATAAACTATAACTGGCGATTATTGTTAAGCTTATTCAAAGTCTTCAGACGCCACACATACTTTCCCGCCGCCCTCCAGCCCTGTGTAATTATTTGTTCTACACTTACCGACTTCCACGTAGCGCGGCCAGTGTTTCGACGGCGCTATCTCGAAAACACTATCTCGCCGGCGACGATCTGTTTACAGCGTGGAGTGATAAAAGAAGCGGTCGCATCCGCTGGCCGGTACTTAGTGGCGATGCCGTGTAGACGACCCATGGCAACGAAATAAAAAAAACGTAGGCAGAATGGAGAATGCCAAAAGAATAGTTACTTCTCAAACAGTATTTTTTTTAAATTAAAGCTACATATCAAAATTAGTTATATACAAAGTGTTGATGTATGTTTATGTACGTGTTTAGATGTATTTGTGCATTACGATATACTCGTAGCTACATATAATGTTAGCATTAGCATGTCGGTGACGCAAACCGATAACATATTCCCTTGTTAAATCCCGCTCAATGCGCCTAAAACAGATTTTCCTACAAAAAGTATGGGTTAAGTGTCGCCAAGGAATATGTAGATTATACTAATAGTGGCTACACAGGGCGGCCTTATTACTGAAAGCATTTCTTCCAGGCAACCTAAGTTCTAAGAATCTAAGTTTGGAGCAACCAATACACATTGTGTTACAGATTGAGTAGACCCGGACTAATCTTTAGAGGTCACTTTATTCATGTTTTGATTAAGTAATAAATATAAGGACAATGTGATTGTTCATCTAAAAATCCTATTTTTTTTTATGCTGGAGGCCTTTTATTTTTATTTTTTGGGAAAGAGTCGAATTGGTCATGATAAAAATAACTTTTCATTACACATTCAACTGCGTTTTACTTTATTTTTAGAAATTGATGAGCTCGTACTGGGAAAACATATAATATTTATTATTGCCATAAAAGTGGCATGGGCCTTTATTTTGTGAACCGAAGGTCGTGGATTCGAATCCCATGGGGATAATAACTTTCTGTTGTTCTTTTTTTGGTTAGATTAGGGCAATGCGGGCTGATCACTAGATTGCCTTAAAAGGAAGATGATCCATGCGTCGGATGGGAATGTAAAAAGTCTGTCCTGTCGGTCCTCTCCGGTCGTGTCGTACCATCAGGCTTTGATAGTTAAAGAACAGAGAGTGCACCTGTGTCTGCGCGTACATTTACGCATTATATTATCTCCTGCTCAGTTGGCCGATCCCTGAGTAGATTGGCCGCCGTGATCAAAATTCGCTCGCGTCCTTATTACTGAAAATAAAAAAACTTAAAAAATGTTTCTACTTCCATTTTCTTTGTATACTAGTTTTGATCAGCTTTTAGTGAATCATAAATTACTATCTATTATATAAAGATACTACGAATATGCACTCTTAACTTAAACGATCATTGACGTTTTTGCAACTAATATTACTATATTTATAATTAAAGGCCCGTGAAAAAACGTCAGATAATACACCATTTCTTGATTAAAACGCTAAACATGACTAAAATTTATAAATTAAAGTTTTAGACGACGGATTTTCCATAAAATATTTACTGAATTTGAGCAAGTCGTTAAATTTTCGTTCAAAAAATAACCAGCAGTAACCGAATGCGACTCGATAGGACACCGTTTTGCTAAATAAATCTAGAGTGAAAACATGACTTGGCCAATCAAGACAGGCCAAAAGAGCGGCATGGGCCTCGGGCACGAATGCGTCCGCGCATGCACACTTCGCCCATTGTAGGTTAACGCCACCGACGACCGGCACTTATGGGCTATTAGGGGCTTTCTAGTCGATCGCCGCTTGTGCTCTAATGCCGGTGCTACTAGTTAAATGCTGATGTACAGCTACTGCGCAACTGGGTCGGCACTTATCTGCTATAACAGACAGCTTAATGTCCGTATGTGGTGTAGGCGAAGCCTGTTAAGGTTTCCTTGGACAACCCATCGCACAAACGACTCGATCCTCAAAGTACTTTATAACTCACTGAGTTTTCAATATTTTTGGCCATATACGCAAAGAACGACGAACAATCTATAAAAACTGATTGTAACGGAAAAGATCCAGAGATCGAAGCCGCAAAAGATTGTTGGGCCCGATCTCGGAACAACTAGACCTACCTATTTAGTGGCCCCCTCTGCCATGAATCGCCTAAAGACGAGTCAATCAAGATCTTAAGCAATAGGGAACGATTAAGAAGAGACAGTAATACTGCCAAGGAAGCCTCATATACAATAGTATTGTGATGTTATAAAAGAGTTGCATTAGATATCTTATAAAACGCGATACAAAACTATTTCTATTGTGAAAACACTTGTAACAGACCGCGTAAGCGTTACAAGAAAAAATCATACTCGTCGAGCACTCTCAGGCTCTTGTGCATTGCGATAGAATGTAACAAGCGCTTGGGCCGCGTACAACCGTAAGCATTCGAGCACATAATACCCCCACCCCGTTCTTTGAGCAACGGGTTAATGATGCGGCCGGTAGCGGCTCGCGGCGACCTCGGCATCACTGTACCGCTACGTCACCACGCGTTACATCGACCGCCCGCCTACTATGCGGTAACAGCCGCGCGTAACGACGCCGTCGATGTAAGCCGAAGACTCAAGTGGATCTGCGATGAGGCCGTGGGAAAGGAGGCAACGGTGCAGACGCGCTAACGGTGCGCAAGATCCGCACGACGAATGTTCCTCTAATTTACCGACGCGCTAAGAGGAAAACTACGGCGGCTTTGAAGCAATGCATATGTTATGACGCCGTGCAAATAAAGTTTTATGACATGCTTTGATGTCTACTATGTTATACCATCATGCATATGTTGCTAATTGGTAATTCATCAAGACGGTTTACGACATATTGATCTGCAATTTGTGAAATTTTATTCCGAAAGTGGTATTTCTGCTAAGTCCGATTGGGACTTGAATAAAACAAATTGTGTTTTTTTGTTACTCTGCTACTTGCTTAACATTATTTTTATTTTTTGAAACGTAGCTATTGTTTAAACGATTAAGTTCGTATCCATAGCATACAGCGGGCTTACACATTTCAATTAACCCTATTAAAATAGGTTTCGCTCTGAAACTATAAGTAAAAAATAGGTTATATGATAGACACTCTATAAGCTACAATGACCGATATCGAACGAAGCTTTCACGTCACCTTCACAGCAATTGCAAGATCCACCCGCGAGGTTGTTGAACGTGCATTCGGCGTTTTATTAATAAAGCCGCGTGACGCGCATCGACGCCCATTCCGTCGTCCGTCGGGACCTATAGACAGCTAATAGATTTCGTCGAGCTTTGAATATTTCGAAAAACTCTGTCTCGAGCTGCTAACAAATAATGTATATGTTTTGATAAAGTAAAATATGATGGGTATCTTTTTATTACCGTACATTAATTCATTACTAACCATTCATGATATAGTTGTAATGTTTTGTGCAAAACAAAACTGCTGTCGATAGAATGTCATTAAGGACGATAATTGTTCTCTTGCTGTGTTTAAAAACTCAATTACAGTATCAGTAAAAATTTTGCCCACTATGTCGATTATACACAAACTCGTACAAATACGGCATAAATCTCATCAATCATTAGCCAAATTTGCTTCTACGAAGTGGACCAACTTTAAATCCTACTTAACCAGTCGTTAATTTAATACTAATTAATACCAACCAAGTGGGTCAACTTTAAACAAATAGGAGTCATGTTCACACGAGACTTTCTCGGTGGCACGGCGGCGTCCAACGAAAGTGTCGAGCCCGGAGGCTACGTCACGTCTGGTACCGTTAGCAGCCGCCTTCTCATTTCACGCCTGTTTCACGTACCGTTCGCAGAGCTTTGGTGTTCGCGAAGATCTCATCTGGTGACGTTTTCGAGTGTCAATAAAATCCAATCGGCATGCTACGTAAGTGTGACGGACGCCCCGCCCATCTTATTCACTTGGTAGTGGACGACGACTTGAAACGTTCGCGCGCCTCATCTAAGCTCGTAATACGCGTTATTGCGCTGCAGTAATACCGGAGTAGGACGGAATACCGACAAGTACTTGTGATAACTTTACACTGAAGGTATTAGTTCAGTTTATGCTTTCTTTATCGGGACGGTGTTAACGCGTGCGAATGAGCTTTTTTTAGCATTGCAAAGCGTGTCGGTATCCCTTATGAAATATTGTTTATTCTACATTTTTACTATTGACATTTACTTCTATCTTTATTTATTGATGAGTGTGGAGTTTGATACTATTCTATTCGAAGTACTAAATTGCATGGATCGATTTTCTCATACGAAGCTAGAAGAAATAAAAAATATCTGGTTGATAAATACGCTGTAACAATGACGACATGCATACATACGTCCTGTATTGTGCGTAGTCTTGTAAGCGTGCCATTTCCTAGGCTTTCGTCTCCGCCGCGTAACGATAGAGCCGTGCGCGTTGAAAACAATGCGGCCGAAGGGGGTGCGGGAGGGGTTGGGGAGGGGGGCAGCTGCGTGGCGCCTCCGCGCAGATGCTCGGACTTACCCTCCCTCTCTCACACCCCTACATCCCCCTACTCCCCTCACCCTGTGGCATTTTGCCTCAAGGGGTGGCGGGGGCGCGATGTAAAATGCACCACCGAATTACAGAACCTTCTTCACTTCTAAGCTTTCGAAAACACTGACCTCGTAGCTAAAGGTATTTGCGAAAACGAGAGTTAGTACTTAGTTTGTTGATCGCTCACTAAAATCATAATAATCTGATGTAAAATATGACACCGAGACATTACAGTGATCTAGTCCAACAGACATAATTGTTTCGATTTTTAAGAGTCAGTCGGTGGTTCAGGAATCAATAGTTAACATAAATAACAGCGTCAATAATGATTTAAAAATGTATGATAATCCAAAGTCATATCTGTATAAGCACATCGAAATTAAATTTACACGAAAAGATCAATTTTAGTACATCGTGAGAGATGTACTAAAATTGATCTTTCACTCGCCCCCTACTGGGTTTACATTCCTTCCGCAATTGAAGCGATCGTTTATTGAAACGGTAAGCGTCGAAGCAATAATCTTTTCGCGTATCTCGCCTCGCTCCTAAAGGCCATCGGGGTGCCGGGTTTATTGTGTAATAATGTGTAATGGTGGATGCGCGTGTGTGCGTGCGGGGTGGATCGGTGTGACGTTGGCGGCGGGCGTGCGTGACGTCACGTGCACGTGGGAGTGCGCGAGGGGGACGCGGGTAGCGCGCTAGAGCGGGACGGCCGCGGGCCGCGCGAATTGACAGATTTGAACGCGTTCGATACGATCTCGAAACGCGTTTAATCTAGAGCCAGGAGCTAACTACCTCCCTACACCCTAACGATGTCCGGAACACATGCTCGATGCGGGACGTAGGAATCTATGCAGATGGCATATTGTTTTTTTTAATGCTTTTAATTATGTAGAATATTATATACGAATGATTCTTTTTTTAAATGACAATGACAATTTTATATAGAATAACGTACTAAGTTGCATCTACTTCAAATATTTTTTGAGACTACTTATTATATTAAATCCTACAGAAGTTATTTTTGTAAAGATAGATAGAAGTTTCGAAGATACAATTGAAAAATCGATTCATCAAAAACAGTTTCTAATCCATTCTACATATCCATGACACATTGTATAAACATCAAGTAGGTAATGCCAAATTCATACTTAGTTAAATTCCCGACTTAAAAATTTAATCCATGAAGCGTAATGTCGGAGAAAAACATGTAAATAATTACTTCATTTTAATCATGAGACTTTGGTACCGGTTTTGAGCATTGTCCTTTGCAATCAAATTATAATTTTCTTCTTGGACTTTCACTGTGATCAACGGTGTCTTACAGTAGATCTAAATTGCATATCTCTCTTGCTAAATAATTGTAACAGATTTTACGTATACATCCAACTTATTATACACATTGTAAATGCGTAATTTTATAAAGCGACGTTGTTTTTGTGAATGTCCCGCAAGAGTTCTGTTATGGGCCGTGTAACACATAAAACAATGTAAATATGTAGATCTGGTCTACGTGTGCCGGTATCACGGCGGCGGTGCCAGTTTGTGCATTCGATACCGGTTTCGACACAAACACGGCGCGGGCGTCCGTGAGACCGCTAGTTCCTGCCGTTTCGTTTCGTCTGCGTAACGTGACGACGTAACGCGCATTGTTCTTACAACAATTCTAACTATGCCTATGCCGAATCGTAACTCTGTTACAGATGTGAAAGCCCGACCGCACACGCGCGGTTTGTTTCAGAACAGGAATTGTAAAAGTTAATACGGAGAGCAAACGGACGTGCGCGCCTTGTCCTACGTTTTGTATGCAAGCAGAGGAATTCAGTCTCCCGGATCCACAATTTCATCTGTAACCGTGTAATCTTAGAGTTGCCAGTCTTACACTGACCTGCTTGGTCCTTGTCTGTATGTGATGGCACGTATATGTAGATAGATAGATAGACAAGTAAACCCTGTATTGCTCACAATACAATAGGCACATTATAGTCAATTAACTAAAACTCAACTCTAATAATTGTATGTTACTTTAGTACATTTTTATGATATTATACTAAATAATGTAGACTAATCCAACCTTAGAATACAGCTTGTCCCTTTGGATTGCGGAGATCAGATGCCAGTCGCTCTGCGTTAAAAGCAGATATTCAGGTGATATTTGGTTGGATTAGAAGCCGACCCCAAGTTAGATTATATTACATTTCGCCTTGTAATGTATAAATATTTGAAATATTTTATTTAAAGTATTTGAAGAATAAAATACATGGCGTAAACTTCTATTGACGTTTATACCATAATATGAACATAACAAAAAGTTTATTTACTAAACGACAAAAAATTCGATCGTTTTATTTAACAAGTAATATGACGTTAAATAGGCCCTTTTTTGTATACTTACAATATCTCGTTGCAAATCGTCAATGTAATCAGTCGTGCGTGGAGGTCACAGTCATTTTATGGGGCAAATCAGTGGAGACTGAGGCTGTACCAAATCTGTAATGATTTTTTTGTATTATTCATTATATTGAAATGGTTTTTTGCGCATCTGGGTAAATTGCACCGTAAAGTTACCGAACGCACCAAGCGTCCCCTTTCCAATCGGCTACATAGAATTCGGTTAGTGGCACGTTAAACCAAGCACCCGCTATAGAGGACGAGCATATCGTGAGCTAGGGTTGTCAGACGTTTAGAAATATATGCATTTTCCGAATTTTAGTGTGCATGGGGTCTTCACAGTGTGTCTAAGGATTTTCCATCGGACGAATCACGAAGAGAATAAATGTTAAAGATAATCTAATTTTTATAAAGAGAGCATAGTGTGTATAGTTGCATAAAAACCCAAAATACCAATGGCCAATATATGGTCCATGGAATTTTTCATCGGAATTCTGTGTAACATAGTTCTCTCTGTTATAAGAGGGAGATTCATAAAATTCGAAATATAAAGCGGATTCGGGGTGATAACTGCATTACCTGAGAAATAAACATTGCAATTTTTTTTTAATTTCTCCATGAAAGAATTTACGAAGCATAGCTAATAGTTTAATATGAATTTATCATTATTTTTTCCTGTAATTACCAATTTAAACTAGTATGTATATTATACACATTGAAAAAGTAACGGTTCCTCTTTTTTTAAATGGTTACAAAAGTCTCCAGCGAAGAATCCTATACCAAATATCCGGGGTTTTTGTACTTTATGCTTCTGCTCATAGATTATGTCTTGAGCAATTTACGAGACGCAGCCCTATCGGAACAGTGCATGTGTTTACACGTTACGCGAGTTATTCAATATCGGAGGGAAGGTGGGAAGGGCCGGGAGGGCGCGGCGGTTGGCCTCGCCGCCCCTCTTGCCACCGTGCGTCCATAACTGCGTCTAATTGCGGCCTCCAATGGCAAACATGATATCTATGTTGCATTATTTATTCAAGCTTTATGCACAAATTAATTACGACGGACTTAATGTCTGTGGCATTCTCTACCAGACAACCTTTGGGTGATACCCACCATTATTGGTAAACGAAATCCGGTAAAATGAAAATTTTGCCTGAATTTTCACATTTAAATAAAGGACGTTAACGATGGATTCAAAATGGGGCATCGAAACGTATCAAGAAATGAACAAGATAACCAAAATCATTTTTTAAGCTTATTTAATCAGTTTACGAATAAAAAAATATTCTAAATAGCTCTTGTATGGTTGTTTATGTATTTTTTTATATGTAATTTTCTTTAAATTTATTTGTCTCTCTAATTAGTCCTTAGCTAAGTAAACCTCTCTTTTAAAGAAATAGACACCTGAAGTAGCTACGGACTCATTATTGGCTTTTAAGTGTCAAAAGTAACACGGCAGTCCACGGTGCTTAACGACCTAACGTCATAGTTAACTTGAGCTCTCTTCGATCGTTTATTTTGGGATTTTGTATAGTAATAAAAAGTCCTTTTTTAGTTATAAAGGTGGTTATAATCGAGCGGAGCGAAGTTTAATCTATTTCGTTTAACAAAGCAATTAACTACTGGCTAAACCGGATCATAAATTCACACAGTATATAAACAAAGAGACTAAGAATTTACAAATAAAAAACAATTTAATCTTTCAAAGCTTTGCATATATTTTATTCACTTATTATCAAGATGTTCGAGATCCGTATGCGATTAATACGCACCAGTTAGCCGAAACATGACATAGGCTCGATTTGCATGCTCGACGCGAACGGCGCACCAGTTACGGTTGTCCCGCCAAGGTCCTGCACACGATGTTTACGATAGTACCTCGCGTAATAGTTTTCCTCTTACATATTCTATATCAACGCCGTTTCAAGGCAGGTAGCACATCGTCATTAGAGAAGCATGAAAACAGTCGACTGCGTCGCAGGGCCGATACTGTCGCTTTACGGTTCATGATAAATCGCCGACAATCCATTAGCCGCTCGTTAAACGGCATGTTTATTGCGGACACGTCCGACGGCGGCGGGGCACCGCGCGCCTTTACGACACGGCCGCATCGCGTCTACCGCTTTATTCAGCGTTTAATAAGTCATCATGCAATATGTTTAGATAATTTACAACTGGATTATTTGCGAACAAACAAGATTGTAAGAATCGTAAGTTTTACGAACATATTCAAATGTGCCAAATGCTCGCCGGCTTATTCGCTCGAAACGAAAGTTGTCTGCGAGAAATTTCTCTCGTTAACAATGTTCTTTGCGTTTGATATGCACGCGGAGCACGCTATTTTAATGTTATTTTGTGTAATAATACAAGTTTATTTCCCCTCTTCTGCGATGTTAGAAGTGTATACCATAATGATTGTCGTCTACCGATAATCGGCCATCATCGACATAATATAATTCGGGGCATGGGCACGGCATGGCGGTGCGCGGGCGGGCATCGGGAATTGAGGAGGCGGCGCGCGCCTGCCCTATCGATCCCGCGGCGCCACCCGCCAAGCGCCCTTGAACCTCTGCACGCAGAGGATGCACCTCGCCACAACGCGCGCCTCGTGGAACCTTCCAGATCAATCGGCAAGCTTCTACATTCTTCATACTAGACTTATTCCCAAATTATTCTGGGTCGGCATCTAATCCAACCAAATATTACCTGAATACCAGTTTTTACGCAGAGCGATTGGCGTCTGACTTCCACAACCCAAAGGGATACACTGAGTGCAATGTACGGATTAGTTGTCAGGATATATGAAGGCGCTGACGTTCTATAACTTTTCACATGCCCATCCGACGCATGGATCATTACTTATCAGACAATCGTATGATCAGTCTGTATTGCCTTAACCTAACCAATAAACATCACAAAGTTATTGTCCCCTTGTGGGAATTCAAACGCACAACCCCCGATTTACAAAGCAAGGGCCAATACCACTTGGCTATGAAGGCGTTACCAGCAAACTTTTATGACGGTTATCACAGTTCACGATGAAAACACTACAAAAACCGATTAAGTCAATGGTACTATGTTGGGTTATTTGTATGCAGTTATGCTCATTCACTCGCCAACAATTAGAGTAGACTTTATAAGGCTATGCCGGATAGAGGCGGCTTATACAATTTCCGTTACTCCGCCGTGTAAACATTACGTGATAAATGTTGTACTTATAAATTATTTAGCGGTTTCTATATTGGCCAGCAAAATATTAGAAAAATCTCTTTTAACAACAATATTATTATTTTTATCAACTTAAAAAAAGGTAAAATAAACTTATTTTTTGTTATAATGTTTGCTGCCTTCTACCACAAGTAGGTATGTATGTTTGCTGATTACAAAAGGATATTCCATTTGGTCACATATAATTTTCATGAAAATTGATCTAACAATTTTTATTTTTAAATTAAAATAACTAAAAAAATATGTTTCACGAACGTACACTTCTTAGACACTTGAAGTGCGTTTTGCTGTTTTCTGTTAAAATTACGTATGTTATCGTATGACCGGAAAGGTAGTAAGATCGTATCTGTTAAAATTCTCTCAAACGCGACTATATTTTTTAATGGTGGCAAGTCTGTGTTTGACGTTTTCATTGATCTGCACTACCCACCTGCCGCACCGACGAACCCAACGAATGTTATAATTAAAACAAGGTTAAAAAGGGCAAAGAAGCGTTTAAGTTCTAATAAAATATCCCCATAAACTCAATTTTGTGAGAATAAACGAATTTTTCACCTAACTAACGTTTAGTGTAATAGTAATTTATCTTAAAAAAATCCCAAGAAAATTAAATTTTTAAAACATCTTTTCAATTGATATAACATGCGTCAGTTCCTACCTCAACATACCTTGATTTTTCGGTTTTGTTTTCGTTTTTTCTTGTTTGTTTGCGAAGGGGACAGTCGAATTCGAGGTAGGGGAGTTTATCCCCTGTAATGTAAATACCTTAATGTGACCTCCAACTACACAGATATTAACTTAAGCAGTCATACAAAAGTTGAATGCACACCGCACCCGGGAGGACACGGAGATGCCACTATCGCGTCCATTGATCGGTGCACAATCGAGCGGTACCTCGGAGTCGTGACTTTGCGCATATCGGCACCGGTACCGGGGCGTACGGTACGCGTACCGTTGGCGGCGGCCTTGAGATCCACCGCTCTGCAGACCGGCGCGGCTCTAATTGCGGCGTAGCTGGTACGGCCCGCTGGAGACCGGTACGAAAATGGACCTAAAACTATCAATCACAATCGTTGAACAACCGCATTCATTTCTCTCATTCAAAAGGTAGCGGAGGAAGATGATAGTAATACGGTAGTCTTTGATTGTTACCGTGTACGGTTTTTTAAATCTATTTGTTGATTGTGTCAGGTCAGGTACGGACAGACGGTTCAATTAGTCAAAGAATTGTAACTAATGGTACGAAAACTCTTAATGGTTTGGTTGTCCCTTAGACTCTTATGTGATGTTTTTTTTTATATTTAAAAAAAATCTTTTTGTTTTAATTTACACAAAAATTTCCAAAAAAAAAAACAATTTTAATAAATTCGCATATGTCTAAACTTTCAAAATCCGTGACTTTATCCTACTAAAACTTTTTTTAAATGATTGTTGGATACTCATTTTTATTGTAGCATTTATGTTAGGTATATTTTTCTTATTAAAACACTTTTGATCTTTTCTGTTCAGACTCAATTATTAATAAGTGAAACTCGGCTTATTTTACCTTGTATTGCACATTATTATCTGTGCGTTTGTTTTTAAGATGAAATATACGTTCATAAATAATTGCGGCTATGCTATAATCATTGTTGTGGTTGACTCGTAAGATTGCGTTGCATGCGTGCGTGCATTCCTTCGCTATCTATCGGAACGTGATATTGAACAATTTGCTCCATTTCGTATGAAAGTTACGTGCGATTGAGACGTTCCTTGTTATTGTTGTAAAACAATACGATGAAGGCACGATAATTCCTGTCAAATTAAGTAATCTCTGATAACCTCTGGCCCGCACCGGAAAAAACTAGTTTAAAGAGGAGAAACGACTCGAACACCTGGAGCATGAATGTCAAGGCTGCTCGCATGGAATTGGAACCGCTCCAGCACGGCCGTTGCAAGCGAAATACCCTACTCCGTGTTTATTCCACGCATAATTGCTAACAGCGCTTGAAGCGCTTCCCTGCCCGCCCCACAAACAAATCACTTACGTAAAGCGACGTTACACTGTTGGAGCTTCACTCGGTTCCGCTGCAAACTTAACGCAGCGATCGACTATTAGCGCCTGTCAACGGAAACATTCACGAGTCGCACCCTATTGCGATACTCTAAGGTGGAGAATTCAATGTCAATTAAAATGTTAGCGCTCGCATGTGTGTCGCGCGCGACGACAAACACAAGCACGTGCGCGGCGAGCGACCGCGTGACGTCAAGAGCCCGCCCACGAGTGCGAGCGTGATGGGGATAGCGGCGGGGCGGCAACGTCGCACGCTGGTTTTGTTTTTACATGAAAGGCCGGCGATAGGCCGAGTTTATCTTCCGATTGCGAATGCAACATCTATTTGTGGGCGCTCTCGCGGCTGCAGCTTGTCGCTTTATCGCTTCCACGGCGTTCCGCTACCGCGCCGTGTCATTGTCGCGGCGACCTTGGGTAGCAGTGAGATCGAAACCACCTATTTTGAAGTTCCAATGCTGATTGGGGCGCGCGGGTAGATGACAAAATAGACGACCGCCAATGTCAAGGTGCCGCGATACTGACGACTATGTATGCAACCGTTCGGCGCGACCGCCGCTCTCCCCCTTATCTCTGCCACGATATTATCTAATCGCTTTTGTTTCTTTGTTTACAGAAGGCGACCAGGGCTCGTGGGAGAGTGGGCTCTCCTACGAGTGCCGCTCGCTGCTCTTCAAGGCCCTGCATAATCTCATCGAAAGGTAAACAACAGACGAGTTTATTATGACTCATGTCATGTCAGAGTAGCGTTCATAACTAGCTTTCGTCCTCGTTTCGTTTGTCCCTGGGTGCGTTAGCAGCAAGGACCCGCCGCCCCGCATCTCGCCACTCGGACCCCTCTATTGATTTGTTTACGCCGCGGTCTTAGAGCACTTCTGTTGTTATTGTGCGCGACTCATGTTCACTTATCGCCTCGCAACTTTATTCGTCTCGTCTCGAGTCGTCGGATAACGAAGGCGGAAGTTTGGATAGGATTTATAGGCTCGCGATGTATATCGCAGTGACGCAATATGCTGCGCTCTTCGGTTCTTTTCCCTTCGTGATGTAACTGACGTTCGGGAGATAAGAGATGAGGAAAGTTTTGTCACGGGGTCAGCTTTAGCACAATGTCAAACTGCCCAGCTATATATTTAAATACAAATGCTTAATTTGAATTACATCCATGTACAAACCAACTCATCCATCCATGATTCGAACTAAAGCTGTTAGCCCAAGGCGTGAAAACACGTGTCGTGGACTGTGTTGTGAAGCTCCTTGTGTTGTTTGCTTGTTAAATCCTTTAATACCGTAGTATGCAATCAAACAGAGATCCAATAGATGTAGCGATCAATCGGATGTGACGTTGACTTTGATGGCCTACTGACCGATATCAACTATACCCGGCTCCGCATTCGCCGTCGACGAACGCGCATGATGCCGGTCGTCAAATTGCCATAAATATCTTTAATCGCCAATGTCCGATCGCCAGTATGCACGCGTATGCCTTCGAACTGCGTAGTTCTAGCGGAATACAGCCTTGAACAAAGTCACTATTCGAATGGTATAAAACCGCCGGAGATTTTAACGATCTTACATGTAATCGATATGTCAGTTAAAACCTATTACATGGTAGACACTAACGACTTGTAAAAGAAACGAATTAGGTATCAGGTTTTTTCCTCGGTCAAATAAATGTCCTATCAAGTCTTAAATGCACTCGCTGTCCGTTCTCACTTGGTACAATTTCTATTCCTAAAATGTTCATATTAATAACAGATAGTTCGTATTAATTTATAATATTTATTAATTCCTAAGTCAAATCATATCAGTAATATTCGGATTCTTTTGCCATTAACAGTTGTGTATTTATGGTACTGCATCATGGGGTAACTCAAACCAGATTATCATCTTGCATGAGATTGGTGTAAAGCAATATTTTTAACGTTCTTAATTTTTTATGGACAAAAGTTGACAAATAAGCAGATATCGGGGTCGGAAAAGCCATTTGGCACCCTAAAATGTCATTTATACTTCATTTTACACTAGCTTAGTGTAAGGAACTAGTACCTCCTCGAAAAGGAGGCAGATGAGCGCAGCAAAAGTTGTATAAATAATGTTATGCTCTGCCACTTTATATTGTTACTCAATGACTTCTCAGATTTGCAATGGTTTTTCAAAATATTTGGTTCTCAAAACGAGTTCTAATAGAGTCGAAGCTGCTCAAAATATAACTGTACTAAATAACAAGACTACAGATATATTTCTAGTAGACAAATATGATCTATGTAGTGAATAGTTTAAAATGATAACGGGCGACTGGTATGTGCTTGCATACTATTATCGACAGTAAGGTCGGCCGCTGCAGAGCGGAGGGCGTTCGAATGTCGTTTTTTACATCCCCCTACCGTTGAGCACGTACGAGGTTATTGAAAAAAAAAAGGCACCAGCGTTATTTATGACACTACCAAATGTGGTCGGACGCAACGATTGAATCGATCGCCTTATGAAGACTGCGATTTTAAGTAATGATCATTGAATGCTATGCGCGTACTCGTTGATTTAGTTATCAATTCTGTAAACAGCTTAATTCAACGAAAAACTGAAGGCGGTCTAAAATTTCGTTCAAATTATGTATATTCAGTTCAACAGCGTAAAAAAGAAACAAAAGTTACATTCAAAATATAAACAGAAAAACCGTAACTAAAACACGTTAACTATGTAAAAGCGATACTTTATAATCGTTTCGCGGCGTTTTATTACGCAAGATTTTTATGGCTACTGTCGCGTCCTAAAAGTCACACTTTAGTGTTTATTTAAAATCATTACATTCGATTGAAATATTTTGCGGTGATTTCATTCTCGTTTCTCATACGGTTAGAGTTTTTGCGCTATAAAGCTATAGTGCAAATAGAAAGTGCGACGTTTCGCACGCACGTTGTTTTCGTTACTAATTACATACGGATCCGGTGGCGAGCTTTATAGATTTTGGCAGCGTTTAAGTGCATCGATCGCGATCGGAGCGTTAATTATAACCGGCGCTAGGGTTACCAACCTCGGGTTATGCAGAGTGCACGCGTACTCGCTAAGTAGTAGCATGAAAACGAACGATTGTGCGTTACATTTTTGTGAGTGCACCGGGCGATGCGATGTGGGTGCTATTATTACGGGGGCGGGCCCCGCGGCGGCGGAATCTCGGCTGTGGACGAAACGCGCGGGGTCGATGACCGGAACGGGCGGCGCGTCAAAGACAATGCAACGGCTCCGGCGCCCGCGACACTTTTTACGCTCGCCTCGACAACTATACGGGGTGGGTATGCGACAAGTCCACTGTTCGTCTTTCATGACAAAAACTTTGCCGTATCAGGAATCTCGTTGTGACGTGAGAGGACGTTAACGTTCCGTTCGAGTACGTTAGCTTTTTTTGGAAGTTTGAACGGGAATTTTTAGAAGGTTCAAAATATTGTGCAAATTGTATTATTTGCTTAACCTGAGCTATCCGGAGAAACTTTTATTGCTCTGTAAGTAATATTCATTCATTCCTATGCATTCGGTATAAGAGTTCTCTATAACGCGGCCTTGTTGTATAATTTTTTGTTGTACTTTACGAATTGTGTTCTTGTAAGATGATTTGAAATCGATATTTGATCAGAACGATTTAAATATTCAATCTTTTGATAACGCTCTCATTGACAAATGTCTCCAAGTAATAGCTAAAACAGAGAAGTAATTTACATACGGCTGGACATCATGTAAACTGCGTTAAAATGCATGGAAACAATGCGACAGGTTTGCGATGCACGGCCGGGGCGGCGCGTGCTGCCCGTCTCGCGGCGTCAACGCTTCTTGAATAGTAAACGCACAATTATTAGTAACAAATCGCTCTGTATCGAAAATATCCCCTATGCAAAATGACTAAAGTTTATACAAACGATAGACTTTGATTGTCTCTCACAGACGCTATGAGTTAAAAAGAGAGAAAAATGATGGTGGAGATTGTAAAAGACGCCCAAAGTGCAAAGATGTTATTTCATATAAAGGAGTTTATAAGAAGTATTAAATCTTTAATCCCACCGCTATCCTCCATATATTTAAATAGCAATACCGCCAGCGTAAACTTTGGCAACTTATCCACCAGTAACCAACTATTATAACACTAACCTATCCCACCAATATTTGTATTCTCAAAAATGAACCTCAATGTGTAGTCAATAACGTTTAATGTTCACTACAATAGTTTGAAGCTAAATGCGATTTAGAGAAAAAGTTGAAATAATCGCGCTATCGACATTTATCCTTGTATTCGTGTGGAATCGTAAATTTAAACATACACGCTGGCTATAGTAATTGTTTAAAAATGCCAATAATTAAAAAAAATGAAGAATTTACCATTTCCTGTATTTTTTATGAAAAGGAAGACAAGGTTCATCTGATGGTAAGCAATCCCGTCGCTAATGGACGCACGCAACATCTGGACAGTCGCAAGTACGTTGTCCACATAGGAAATTGGATAGAATAGGTTTATTAAATAGGATGGGTCTGGATTAAGGATTTGGAGGGGAAAGGAGTGGGAAAAGAAACGGCTAGACATGGCCATCGGACATCCCCAAAAATCATGCATACTTTATTTTATGACCACTTTATAAAGGACGTTGGTACTTTCCAGTAGAAGAACAGCAAAAGCTGTAACAAGATGTCATGTTCTAACTATAATATATGAAAAGTATGATAATGTTTAATACCCATAAAAGTATTTAACATAGAATAGACTCTCAGTTAACTCTGATATTTATAATCATGAAAACCAAACTTAACAAACCCCAGCAGCACATTTAAAGTATTGCACGTCCTGCAAATTAACATTAATCTGAAATCCAGTATGCTGTGCGTTAACTAAAATAACATTAACATCGTTCGGTTAACTTTAAAAGGCGGTTAAGTAGCAATTAACGCGGGCCGCATCGATTAATAATTATTAATGATGCCTCACATCATAATTGTTTCGCCGCATTCGAGATACAATCCTGTTGTACAACGTCGGAAAGTCGAGTTATATCGTTTCGGAATTTATAGTTCGCCCCGTCCGGAATCCATATTGGCAACAACTAATCCAACAAGACTCGTAAATATATTAGGTTTATGGCATTAAGAAAACTGTGTTAAATAAATTCATTTCAACCTATCTTAGTTCAATTTAGACAGATTTAATTAAAGCAAGGATGTCTATTTTACGCTGCCCTAGCTATAAGAAGCTTTGTGTTGCAATGGCGTTTTACATACATGAATTGCACATGCACAAACACCCAGATTCAAATCTGTAGGTCATGCAAATAATTATTCCGCGTGGGAATCGAATCCGCGACCCGCGACGCCGAAGCCAACGGCTTAGCAATTGCGCCAATCGGTCTTAATAAGAAGATTTGTCCAGTAGATATACAGAATAAATTTGTTACACCAATATGACATAGTCTCGAGGAAATAGGAGTCTTTAGCGTCCCGATAACTAATTATTATTCAATAATGCATGTTAGAATTACATCCTGCGAACATAGTTACGTTACCCATAGTAAATTACTTTGTTTTACTTGGTAACACTAATAGCAATGTTTTAAGGGCATCGCTGTCGTTTGCTCTACAAAATATATAAATGAATAAACATTATTACCGGTCTCTGTAAACAGCAAACGCTCTTGTAACTCTACTGTTGTTGCGGAAGTCCACGGGCGCCGGTATCCTCTTACCACCAGATGAACCGCTTGCTAGTTTGCCTCCCTCTCTATAAAAAACACCTTTAACAATCAATCACTTGCAAGTAAGTTTACAACGGCAACAATTGTGTGTCGGCAATGAAGTCGTTGCCAATAGCTGAATTGTATTTAATCGTTGACTACCACGGCAACCCGTACAACGCGATCGTTTAACCGTTATGCTATTAACGTCGCAACCGTCGACGCTGTTACAACCGTTCGCTGTTTACGTTACAACACCACGACATTGTGCGATGTCTGATGTTGGCAATTGTGCGTTCGCCATGGTGGTATTAATTGGTTGGTACTCACTAAGTTACGACTTACGACATGACTACCGCCATGAATGCACCGGCGCGTAATATACGCAATCGTATGCGAATAGCGTAAAATCTTAAACAATCTATGCTCCATTATTGATCTTGTGTACGCACATAAGTAATTTTACTACATCAACGTCTTTTTGTATGTAATTTTTTAATGTAATTTGTGGAAAACAGCCTGTAGTTGGGCCTCTATTCATGTATTATTTAACGCTCATTATATTTAATGTATAGACCAGTGGTTAGCCAACATGTTTGGTCCACCACCCCTTGTTTTGTTTTGAACTTTGTTTAGAACAAAAATATCTAGCGCCCCCCCTAAAAATTTACAACCTTCTAAAGTATCTCTAACAATATCATCTGAAAGAACGCTAGTCCGATTCAAACCAGTGTCTTGAATGAACGCGAGATGTTAAGATTTATTTTTAAAGAGGAATGAGTTTTTATGGTAAAACTTAAATGTGCTTTTCTTAAATCTTCTATTTTACAGGCTAGCGCCCAAACATTCCTATCACTACCATGAAGGCAGAGTAGTACGTAGTCCAGACCATATCAGCTACAGTGCTGACAGCACGTCTCGTATCGTACGATT
>JAOCPS010054660.1:0-16569 GCA_025505425.1 Graphium colonna | reverse complement strand
GACCCATTGTTAGATACTCCCATAAAAGATCAGAAAGCCGAGGATAATTGAACTTTTTGTCCCTACTTTATTAGATTTTTTAACAGACTGTGTAGTGCTTCACTAAAGAAAATATATATTATGATTGACCTTTATATATATTATGATTGCTAAATGACTTGGGCTGCGTTGTTTGAACCTTAGTCGTTTCTGATCTGTGATCGGACTCCATACATAATTTTGACATTTCGGTACAAAACTAACCTTTGATCAAGTTAACAACGGATCAAACAAATCAGATTTAATTAAATATATTTTTCTAAATTGCATGTGTCTTTACGTACTAGTAAAGTGAATCAAAGTATTAATTAAGTATTGTAATTAATAATAAAAATTTCAAAATTTTTATATCAAAATTTAATTTATAAGTATTTTCTATTAAATTTACAGAAATATCTTACAACCTAATTAATGAGAAATTATTTTACATTACATTAAAATTGGTTCGGCAGTTTTCATAAAACTCTATTATGGAGTTTAGCGATTCATTGCTTGTAATGATTAGAATCAGTTTACTTGTAGCTAAGTAGGTAACTGATAAGAAAAATGTCTGAATCTAAGAAGAAATGTCGGCAGTATACCTATTGTTCATTATTTAAGTTCTAAAGCCAACTTTAAACTTGCTAATGAACAGGCGCAATATGAATTATTTTAGTTTTAGAGCCAACTTTGAACTTGCAAATAAACAGGTGCAATGCAAGTACATACATCCTCCTGACCGAATTACAGCCACGGCGGCCAATATAATCTGAGATTAGGCAACTGCGCAGGAGATATAATAGTGCACAGGTGTACGTGCAAACACAGGTGCACTCTCTGTCCCTTAACTCTCAAAGCCCCGTGGGACGGATATCCGACACGACCGGAGAGCGATCAGGCGCGGGACCGAATTTTTACATGCCCATCCAACGTATGGATCATCTTTCTGTTCAGGCAATCGGGTGATAAGCCCGCATTGCCCTAATCCCAGAAAAAACAAAACAGAGTTATTGTCCCCCCGCGGGATTCGAATCCACGACCTCAGGTTTACAAAGCACGGAGGCGGTCAGGTGCATTAGTAATTATTTTTAACTATAGTTAATGTCCTTATTTGTTGCCAAATAAATATCTTTCATCTACATATCTATATACCTAAAAATCCCACATAACATATCCAATAACATAAATGACACAATCTGTAAATGACATAACTATTTCCAATAACACGATGATATCTAGAATTTCGCCAATGAAGCGACGTATTTTTCACAAATAATAAACACTTTGGCCTTCTGGTGTTGGGTGAACGTTATAACGAGACGTTTGGCTTTGACAAGCGATACCTTTGTCACAGGTGGCAGAGGAAAAATTATAAGTTCCAAGGACGCTAAGATATTTTCTGAGCATTTATTATGGACGAAAATAAATTCTGGTCAAACAGTATTATTTTTTTGACGGCCAGTACACAAGCAAGGAAGTATTAACATCTACGTTTTCGTTGGAAGTTACAACTGAATATAATTAATTGTTTATGAAATCACACAAAGGTTGTAATTTTAGTAATTGGCACATAATAAAGAAGTAAGCGCATTATTGTGCAACGTGTGTGTCGCGTCAATGTGATGTGTAAAAACGACATGGTAGTGTGTAATGACTTTTTTCTCAAATTAATAAGTTTTTAATTTATTTTATATAAAAGTCGGCATAAAATAAAGTAAGCATGACTTTTGGGAATACCGGATGGCCATGTCTACCCTCTTCTTTCGTATTTTATTATTGTATTTTCGATCGGTTATTTTACATTTCAGGCGTCACTGATCCAATAACGGAATATTAGACCGTTGTATAATAGCTGCAGCCGATGCAGCCTGATAACTCAAGCGATTGCAATAGGCGACGAGTATAATTGTTGTCAGTTGGAAACCAGTTGAAATTACCCGTTTACTGTCAATACGGTTGTTTACTGAAAGAAAATATTCTGTTTTGACCTGTATTTATGTTTGCGTTTTTATTGAAAATTACCAGTTGCCTGGGGTTTAACTTGTTATTATTAAAGTTTTATTTAAACAGTATATACAGGTGATTGGAGATTCACCTTCAATACTTTAAGACGTTTTATGTGGGGATCATATATGGAGAGTCAAAACATTATTAAAAGCAGCAGGGGGTCGACGGCTTTTGTTGTACCAGCTGATCCCGATCGCCGCCAATTTGGGCTAAAACTAGGCCCCTAATTTTATTATATAAATATGATGTCAATCGAATACCGATTGCTCCCTTTAACATCATAGGTGACTCATCATTCATCCTGTACATTTGTGCGTTAATTCGACAAGAATTACAGACGTTGCAACAAAATCTGCCAAACTTAAATTGGAGTACCTTTTGTCGATTGCATCCGTACAAGTGGGCAAAAGTCGCCACTGAATGGGTATCCTCGAGCAGTCGCCCCCGTGGTCGTCCGCCAAAACGATGGTGCGATCACCTCGGGAAGTTTCACAAAAAAAAGACTAACCCGGAAAAGAATTAAGTGGAAAAAATTAGGGGAGACCTTTGCTTAAATAAAAAAATGTTCGTGCAATGCCTTAACAAGCTTTTCCGTCTTCCTCGGCTGCGAATTGGCAAATTGCACAACACAATTGTGATAACCGAATCCATGTAAAAGTTTTTATGCGCGTACAAACGAACATACAGACCGAAAGGTAAACAAGCAGACAAGAATGTCAAAAAAATGTATAGGCTTATTTTTCTAAATATCTTCTACGCACAGTTTTACAAAACGTGTATTATAATTTTATTGTACGAATATGTATTGATTATTGGTTGGATATAGGGTAGAATATATTGGTTTCATTCACGCTTTAATGGGCGTGCATCAAGCTATATTTTTTAACAAATAGAAAATTTAAAAAAAAATTATAAATTATACAGTAAGTTTTACATTACTGAAATTATAATATTATGTTTATTGTTCATTCCAGGTTATAATCAGGATATTAGTTACTATAAACAATGTAAAGAGGAATTGTCCCAAAGGAAAGTTGAAAACGTGATATCGCACGAAATGAATTGATGGTAAACCCGGGCTTTGGAGATATTTGATAAAATCGAAAAATCGATTCATATAAAATAGTTTGTATTGCTTTCTACATCTCTATGACCGATTGTGTAATCGTCATGTATGTAAAACAAATTTCTTACTTTTATACTTTAGCTTAAAACTTTCTGTTAAAAACACCCAATCCAAGCATTATGTCATATTAATTTATGGAAATAATTACTATAGAATTTTGATGTTGATGCATGAGATTATTTCGTATCACTTTACGGCATTGTCCTTTTCAATGTATTCTATTTGTTGTTTGTTGTATAAAGAGAAAAAACTAAGGACGTCCCTAAAGGACTAACCATAATATTTGTTCTTTTTCTTACAGAAATGTGTTTTATTAAGTGTAAAAAGTATGATTATGAGTAGTGACTTAGAAAAATGTCAACACACACGAATTCCGAACTGTGTACAAAGTGGCTGAACATTTTCCACGCGCCGTTACATGTTTATTACATGTGTACACAGATGGATGTGGAAAATTCCGAGGGATTTAGCTTCGGGAACACTCCGATTTGGCATTCACAAAGGGAACGTCAACACTTCTTGTGGTTGTCAAAGAAATTCGAGGGTGGCTCGTTACCTGTTTATTCTTTATTTGTTTTTCGTGTGTTGGTTCTCGTGACGTCACTAGAGGTTAGAATTGACGCCTCTAGCTTTCATATCTGTGCAAAATTTATGCAGAGTTGCAATTTTTTTCTTTTTCGGATGAAAAATTCAGACATGGCTTATGTAACTCTCCTAAAGTTGTACATGTCCACGTGCAGTGGCAATCGACTATCAGATAAACCGCTTACTTGCTTGTCTTAATTTCTACAAAAGCATATCAAAACTAGCAAAGTACGATGTTATAGAATTTAGATTTTAACCGGTTTCAAAAAATGAGGAAGGTTCTCAATTCGAATGTTTATATATTTTTTGTGTACTTTCGCATATACCTCCGTCATTTATAACCCATTTTTAAAATTATTGTTTTATATGATAGAGCATTCTTTGGAAATATTTACATAAAATATTCAAAAAAATCCGTTTATTATTTTGTTTTTTAAATAAAAAAAACAAAACTTATGAACTGATTTAAAAAAAAAAACTGATAGGGTACGCTTTCACAGTGTTCCTTCAAAATTTTTATAAAAGTCGGATTAGTAGTTTTTTTTAATAAATAATGGACAAGATATGTTTGTAAACAACAAAAGCAAACACTTTTAAAGCGTTTGAAGTCGGTGTTTGTAATTTTCTGTGAAAATTAACTTGTTGAAGCAGAAGGTAGTTCAGTATTGGTCAAAATTTAAAGTATTTTTTTATTTGGCATAATGTACAATTTTGCTTCACCTGTCGATACATACATCGACGGCCTCAACGTAAACGATCGAAACTGAAAATTCCCTACTATAATTTATCGCGATTTTGGTTGCGGGAAGACATTTTCATTTAATTTTGCTCCATAATTTATATATAGAATTACTGTTACTAAAATAAATGTTTTCAATTTCGATAGTATACGTAGGGGCATTGTATAGTTAGAAGCCACATTACAATAAATTTTTGTTACTCCTCTCAATGAAAATGTTGCTAAAAATATGAAAAAAATTATACTGGTGTTTATTTCCTTAACATCGTCAAAGAAGAATTATGTTTACAATTCCGTCTTTATGTCCTTTAAAAGCATTATAAAAGTGCAAACGGAACAGCAGGAACTTCCCGGATCCACGCGTCAGTGAGACAAACAACTTACAGAAGTATTGTACATTACAATAAGTTCATTATGGGCTTCTACGATCTAATCTTTGGTACGTTGCCAAAACGTTTGCCGTAGGGTTATCAATGTTGTAAAAATTACCAGTGAATGGAATAAAAATTATAAAAAAATACTTAATATAAGACATTTAAAACATAACTTGTGATTAAAAAAACTATTAGGTATCAAATTAAAAATACGTTTATTCACATCGACGCTTGCGCGCTCTTAAAGGCAAGTTATACATAAAGATTCGTTCATTATAAGCTACCACCAGCTCGGAATGCAGATTCTACTGGGAAAAGCTGGCGAGAAACTCAGCAGTTGCTCTTTTACAATGCAATTGTCGATAGCTCCGATGTTATATATTGCTCGGACAGCTCTTTTTTGCAGAATAAAATTGTTTTGATATCTGCTGCACTGCCCCACGGTAATATGCCTTACGATAATACACTGTTAAAATAGCTCAAATAAACTTATCTAGCAGAGTCTATATCAGTTAGTTGCCTAACTTTCGTAACTACAAAAAAAGCGCAGCGTAGTCTACCTGCGTGAGTCCGATAGGTGGGGATTCCATTGAACGCTTGAGTCGGTTGTGATAACAACAAATGGTATCAGAAGGTTTTAGGGGTTTATTATTTAATGCTAAATCGCTTTCACACAGTGGGGGGAGCGAAATTAATACGTTTAGTTTCTTTTGCCTTTAGCATTAGGTTATTAACCGTAAACCAGCGAAGTATACGCGACAGCGCGCTATACACTTTGTTTATTTGTCAAGTTTCCATCTTGCACATGTAAACAAATTCGTCGAATGATGGTTAACTTTTAAAGTGAGCTATATTGGAAAATATATAAGTATGGCAACACATACATGTGACTAATTCAATAAGTGCAAATATATAATTATTGTTTACAAATATTGAAATAGTCAAATTTATCACAGGCTATGATAAATTTGACTACTCCAATATTTGTACGTTTACGAAAGGATTACATTCAATAATCGGATTTATGTAGGCTTTATACCAGCAATATGGCAGACTGATTAACCGTTCAAAATAGCTGCAATATTACATTAGATATTTAACAGTATTGTGATAGATTATATAGTCACGTAACGGATTATAGGTAACAGATTTGTATCATAGCTCTTCACTTCTAGTCTAGGATCTAGTTTAACTGAAATTACTTTTAGTAAATTATTGTAAAAATCTGTAACTTGTAACTAAAAAAACCTAAACTTAATTAGAGAAGGAGACAAAGGAGCAGACGGCTCCCCTGATGGTAAATGATCACCGCCGCCCATGGACTCCTGCAACAGAAGATTCACAACAGCGTTGCCGGCCTTTGAGTAATCCCTATTCTTGAAGGTCTCTAATTCGTGTCAGTCCGGAAATCCCGCTGGCGGCAATTTATTCCACAAAATAGTCGTGCGTGGCAGGAAGTGACGATGGAAACTTGAATGAAAGCTGAAGAGCTTCTATTAACTGCGAGTTGGATTTGATGATGTGGTCCTTGTATTTGATACTCCAATGTTTGGAAATTATTTTAAGCCATTTATAATAACACTGTTATTTACTGTTACTAACTTTTTTAAATAGTGATAAATCATCGGGGAAAGCCATTTTTTTATTGAAAGCTTAAATAACCAGAAAATGTAGGGGACTGATAGGTGGCGGACAGCACGGAGAAATTAATTCGCATGACTAGTCATAGATCGACATATGGACAAATGGTCGCCGACCTCCGGGATGGAGATGGCACGTAGAAGAAGGATTGACCAGAAAAGTTCAATAAGAAAATATCTATTTAAAAATGATCGAAGTAGAATATTCGCGAAAGTCTTGGAAATAATAAAATATCTATCTTGTTGTTTGTGGCAACCCTACGTAGTTGATGTTGCCGAATTTGTTTTATCCGAAGCCCTGGCGACGCGGCGGCGGCGATTCACTCGTATTTTCATTTAGGTTTTACGATCACAGAGGTCGCTGTAGAACATTTTTGCAGTATATACCTATATCTATATGAAATATCTTCTACATTGTTTTGATCCTGGCTGGAGGTTACAACGGTATAATATTGGCCGTAAATTGGAATTTATTGGTCTCTTTTATAGACAATGTCTAATAGAACGTCGTGGCTATGTTTTATAGGATATTGAAATGTAAATGGATCAAACCGGTGAAGTAAATGAACTTTTTTATTTATTTAGAGCGACAATGTGACTTTACTGGGCTATATATTCAGTCTTTTGGAATTGCGGGAGAAATAGTATGAGAAATTGAATTGAGACTAAAGTTTAAGACGACGCGCTTAATGAATATGGTAAAAATATTAACTTTTTTGCTTTTAAGAATGCCTTAAAACTTAAATTAATGTGAAAATGAGCTTTACGCTTTTTGTCTACGTCCCTAAAAATTCAGCTTATTTTTATAAAATTTTCTATATACTTCAGGGTTACAAAATATGACGTTGAATACTTTGCCTGTATATCTAGAAATAGCAAGTTTATTTCTAGATTTATATATTTTTTTAAGGAATGGACGACAAAAAAGCAGACGGTCAATTAATGGTAGGTGATCCCATCGCCCATAGACACGCAACATCCTGAGACTCACGAGTGCGTTGTCAACCTGGGAATTTGGATAGAATAGGCTTATTAGATAGGATGAGGTTGGGATTTGGAGGGGAAAGGAATGTAAAAAGAAAATCTATCTATCCTTTATTTCACTACTTATTTTTTCGTTTCCCAAATTTATAGTTAATAGACAAATAGATATATAAAATATCGTTTAGTCCGTCATCTATAAATAGGACTAACCTACAGACACATAAATTGTAATATCATGTCAAAACAAGAAAAAAGCAGAAAATCTTTCAATCCCAAAAACCCCTTGACAAGATTTACGATCGACTCCGCAAGAAGAAAGTTGTTTTAAATAAAAACTATATATTTAAGTAATTTGTATAATTTATTAGTTTGCATCTGTTTAGTAGAATTCCCCAGTCTATGGGAAGGAAAATAAGTTCGAACATGTTTAAAATATAAAAGCAAAAACACTATTTACTTTCTGACAATCTGAACCAAAGAACTTGTTATATTAGTTAACCCTTTATATAATTTTTAGTAAAATATTTTTTACATTTTTGTCTCAGATTAGAGAATAATCCAGATAGAGCGCAATGGCAGAATATTGTTGCCAGTGTGGTGAACAGACTTTTAGTCGGTAAGTAGAATCTCCAATGAGTACGAAACAAAGCTTTGAGTGGACAATACGTTGCTTAGATGTTAGGTTTTTTTCTTAAATAATTCCGACTTGTGTTATTAATTCATGTAAAATCCGAAATACATAAAAAAAGCAGACGAAGTATCGTTTCACCGCTAAATGATATTAATTGTGCTGTTTTGTATTATTTTCTTATTTTAATATGTATGTACATGACGTAAAATGCTTAGGGTTGCTAGATTAATTGAGGAAAAAATTCTCACAAAAATATTCAAATGTAATGTGAGATAGGAAATCGATAATATTATAAAAATAAACTTTTTAAAAGTTAAACAATTTATGTATTTAAATATTTTATTCTTTTTTGTCAATCAAAAGGATCTTAGAAATTATTATTTTGCCAGACATGTAGAAATTATATTTTATAACAGTCGAGTTTATTTATGGATAAATATATTAACTCAAAATTCATTTTTAATATTTAGCTGGATTACATTGACATTATTCAGCACTTTTTTTTAATTAACGGGGAATTTTTCCTACTCTGGCAATTTTTACACACACATTGGAGTATGCGTATTTACAAGTTGTGAAAACAAACATGACTAAATGTTGACAATCAATCACTTTGACAATTTTGTTTAACAACGCTCCATCTGGATTATTCTCTAAGCTTTTTATAATGTGGTCTCATTAACGTTCCATTTAAGGTAAGAAGACTTTGCAATGTTTTTTATTCTCGCACGCCATAAAACTTTTTATAACCTTATAAATCCTTATATGACTGATATTTATGCAAATTTGATTAAGTTAATATTCATCTTAAACATGCTAAGTAATGATTTATGTGAAAACTTATCTTAGGCATGACATTGCCCAGTTAAAATATTTTTTCTTTTTTCCTTTGTTGTTTTATTACTGTTATTGTCATCTCAGATTAATTGTATTTGCTTTCATGAATTTAATGTAACTTATTGAAACTTGATTATTTGTGTTTTATTTTTTAATTCTTGTAGGAGGCTTCATATATATATACAACTCTTCGATATTTAATTTTAATTTTATTTTATTTGTTGGAAACATTTTTGGAACGAAGTACCTCATGGGGCGTTGCGGAGTGATACCTTATCCGGCATAAAACGTCAGTAACATTAAAAAATATGTCATAAGGAACTTCGTTCCTATCTGATGTCCACAACATGTAACACCACACGTTTTTTTATTTTTATTAATTACAGAACTACAAAGGTAACATCCCTGAAATTTGAGGGATATTTTCAAAACAACGCCGCAACAATTTCGAAAGCTCGTTCGGGTTGTCACAAACATGTTGGAGTTGTTGTTTACCGACATGTTGATTAAAATTGTTGAAAAATTGTAACGTTTAAAAATTTGCAAGCACAAAATTTTGAAAATGCTTTTAATAGTCGACGGGAATATTGATCCTTGTTTGTGATACTTTTAAAAGTTTAAGCGCAGCGGCGCCGTCGGGGCTGGCTTCTTGGGAAATACATACATTTCTTGCCATCGAGTAAACGAGTGGAAATAAAAGTTAGCGGTAATATGATATTCGAATCGTTTTTCATGGGCTAAGGAGTTTTTATGAAATATTTGGTTATTATAATGAACTGGATAAGGAAAAACAGGAAGACTTAGTCAACTTGTAGTTAGACTTAGTTATCTCGAACGAGACCAAAATAAAAAAAAAAGTGTAAGTTAATATGGGAGAGAAAACATAATAGTTAATTATTAGTTTACTATATATTTTTTTAAACGCGCTTCGCTTATTATAAGATCGAAGTTGTGTTACAAGGGTGTTTTACAAACATAAATCGCACAAAGACCCAGATCCGAGACAACTATTTGAAGGTGGTACAAATATTTGCTCCGTGTGGGAATCGAACCCACGACCTGCGACGCCGCAGCCAAGGTCTTAGCAAATGCGCTAACCGGTCGTCCTATAAACTATAACACTTTCATTTACAAGTTATCTTTTGTCCTATCGCTTCCTTTTCTTATTTTCAGATAAATCTGAAACAATTATTTTCCTTCGCTTACCCATTCTGCTGCTGCGGCTGGTTCTCATCAGCTTCATTGCTCACGATGGAATCTAACATCTGTATCTTCAACATTGTGGATCGTCACATGACAGTCGTCTCACTCTGCGCGACTCACGAACTGAACGTCACGTAAGGCGTTTTTGTTTCTATAGCATACGCGTGGCATTAAATTGACCTGAAACAGAAAAAAATATTAAGATATTTTTTGATTAACTATTTAAATTATTAAGGTAAAAAATCTGGTGGACTTGTGTCGGAACACACGGCCGTTGATTTCAAAGAGAAACGTTCACTCCAACTTTTTGGAAGACGAAAAATCAGCGATATTATTAATTTTATCTTATACAGTTTGACTGGTAAGTCACTAATGATATTAAATGATATCACTCGGTACTCAATTTATGTAAGAAAATTAGGGGTATAAAGAAGCGTGGCGGCTGTGATTAGCTGGACGCGAGAGGTCGTCGGGGAGTCCTCGCTCGTACCACTCCACCTCCCTTCTCACTCCAACCACGCCGTGTCCGCTAGGATAGACATGAATTACGTAATTATTTTTTTAACCTTAGAATATTTTTACTCAGTGTAAACAATATTTATTTCTAATATTTTTTTTAGTCTTCATATATGATCCCTACATATAACGTCTTCAATTATTGAAAGTGACCCACGAGTCAACCTGTATATCGACGAATTTACTATAAAAGCTAAATAGCGATTCTAAATTTTTATCTTTAAGACTAACTGTTTTCAATATACATATTAATAATAATACAAAATCAGTTTAGTAGGGTAAATCTGTATACTTTTAAAAGGAATATATTACGAAATAGACTTTGATAGAATAGATAACTTTAAGACGTTGAAGAGTTAAATCTTTTCATCTTATGCGAACGTATTTTCATTTTCTTCTGGTTTTTAATACCTTATTTTATTATTTTTAAATATATTTGCGCAGGCTGATTTTACATTTATTTATTTATAAGAACTGTAGGTATTATTATTATTTTTTAATGGAAAGGATGACAAATGACCAGACGGTTCACCTGATGTTAAGCGATTCCGTCGCCCACGGACACACACAACATCCAGAAAGTTGCGTGTGCGTCAAACTGGGAAATTGGATAAAACAGGTTTAGTGGACAGGACGGGTCGAGAACATAGATAGATAGATAGGATATTAAGGATTAGGAGGGGAAAGGATTGGAAAAAGAAGACGGTAGGAAGGGTTTCATGTGTATAGAATACCTTAAATTATGCACCCTGCATAATTCCAGGTGTTCTTTATCAAGCAATCGCCTTTATTTTCAAAGAAATGAAATGGTCGAGGATCCTCCGTCGTCTAGGGCTGCTTGATTTTACCTCATATCGAAAAAAAGTCACGAAATGGGTATTTTGTAAAGTTTTGCTACACACTAATGAACATTTGTACATTTTCTTAGCGAGTCTTAGAAGATATATAAAAATATAGAAATAAAATTCCATGTACACTACACGTGGGACACCAGACAGGAATGAAGTTTCTTATTATAAAAATATAAATTTCAAGTTCTATTCGAATTATAAACAAAATGAAATATATAAATAAACAATAAATAAAAAAATAAATACACAAAAATAAAAAAATAAGACAAATAAAAATAAATAGGGAAATAAAAATTTATTAATAAAATAAATAAAAATATTAATAAATAAAAATAACTAAATATGTAAATGTACAAATAAATAAACAGTCATTACCCTTAGACTATACATCAGATACTGACTATACATATAGTCATTATACATAGACTATAGATACGAGAAATCTTACGTTACGGACGTTTTTGTCGGTCAGGGTGCCCTCCGCAATACGCCATAAGGAACTTCATTCCAAAATATATAAATTATTTATAGAAGGTATGAAAAATGACATCCATAGAATCTTGGAATCAGAAATTAGTTCTGTTTTTAATTAGGCACTATGAGTCTCCTTCCCCAGATGGGATTGCATCCCATCACTAATGGCTATAACCGCAGAGCTACAACTTTTTGTAATAAAATTATGTACGTGCTGAGTATATTTTATCATTTTTCTTTTTAATTTTATAAACGCTATAGAACAGGCTGGTGGCTGTAGATATGTTTATATTTCGAGTTTTTCTTATAATGAGAAAATTATATTAAGAACTAGCCGTTCCCTGTGGTTTTACTTGCATTTTAAGAGTTTTGCCTTTAAATCGGTACGATTTTTTTTATGAAAAGGAAGACAAATGAATCGACGGTTCACCTGATGTTCAACATCCGGAGAGTTGAGTGAGCGAGCGCGTTGTCAACCTGGGAAATTGGATACAATGGGTTTATTGGATAGGATGTTTCGGGATTGAGGATTTGGGGATATGAGTGGGAAAAGAAAAGGGTAAACATGGCCATTCAGTATCCCCAAAAGTCATGCATACTTTATTTTATGCTGACTTTATAAAGGGCGGTGGTACTTCCCCGGACTAGCGTGGCCGTAAAAGTGCAGTAAAAGCTGTGAAAGGATGTTATGCTCTACCACGATAGATAGAATATGTTTTTTTTTTTGTTCTTGAGTGGCGTATCAATATGAAACATTGTCAGTTAGACTTAGACGAATACAACTGTGAAAATCGGCAAGATACAGAAGTTTTTGTTGAAAATTGGGTATAATAGATTATTATTTTTAATTAATTGCTACTAATTATATACTGAAAACACCTGAAGTGTTGTGGTTGTGTTACAAACATATGGTGACATACTCTATCTCGAAGAGAACTATAGAGATGAGAATATTGGGGCTGGATGGTGTTGGGGGCTCCTAACTGCCTTAGTCACTGGACGACTAGGAGGAAATGAATTAATTTAGGATAGACATAAAATGCTGTGATTTTCTTGTTTTTAAAAAAGTCTATCGCAGCTTTGATATTACAAACAATAAATATCTATATAATTATAAATAAAAAAAAATGAAATCTTCTCCGTAAAATCTTGATTTCTTGTAAACTTTGACGATTCGCGATTGACTATTGCGATTTTGCAAGCAAACTTGGACCGTTACTTTAAGGGACTTTATATTAATAAATTTCATATTATAACGTTATTGATTATTTTATTTGTTGTTACAAAATTGAAAAGTACTGTTAAAGAACAGTTGTGCCACATTTTCAATGATGAACTCAAGTTCATTTGAAAAAAAATAGAGTTTCGTTCTTGATATTAGGCTGTAAATGCTTTTAATTTCTTTATATTTATAATTTTTATGTAGTATATAGATACAATTCATAAGTCGTGATCAAAAGCCATTATCATCAGTTATATGTTAAAAATTTTGTTTGATATTTCTTTCAAGTCGCAAAAGAATTTTTGCTGTGATTAGCATAATTATTTATAACTATTAATTCAGATCCACTGTTGCCTATTGCCATAACGGAAGATTTACTTTTTCCAAAAGTCATAAAACTGTGCACAATAGGCGTTCAATGAGCCATTATTTCGTACAGTTACGACGTCGTTACGATCCCATTGTTATTGTCATCCTGGGTCCTTTTTTTCTACCTGGGAACCCGAGGCGGGGTTGGAGTTAAATTTTTTCTATACGTATCCTAGAACACGGTGTTAAATTTTTGACTTCAGTTTGTATATAACTGGATGTTGAAGTACAGCGTGGGAGGGGTCCGATTCTACGCGGGAATTGCGGTGCCCCACCGTCAAACTATTTGGCTTGATGTGAAGTACTTGAGAGTACGGAACTGACATCAGACAGCGTAAGCTATTTGATGAGGAAAGGGATGTGCTATGCACTCAACAACACCGCCGTAGAGATTTTGACCCCTTTTGTAGACTAACAGTCATATTGTCTTGGGTCTTATAGTATAGTATGTGTTATGGTGTGATTTTTTGGGAGTTTATGTAGTATTCGTATACTACATTTAAGTATGTAATCAGCTTCGTAGAAACGGAAGAGACTTTGTATTTTTTTGTCTTTCGTTTCGTTGCTAAGTCACTTGAACATAGGATGGTCGTGTATTTTAAACCTTTATGCACACAAGTCGTAGCGTAGTCGTATCGTATTCTGTTCGCGTTACAGGATCGCTATGAGATTTTTTTTAGCAGACGGTTTACCCTATGGTGACACATTTTGGGCCTCCATAGACACATGCAACATCACGAGAGGCGCAAGTGCGTCGCCAAACTGGGAAATTGGATAAAATAGGTTTATTGGATAGGCTGGGGTCGGGATTTCGGATTTGGAGGGGTAAGGGTTTGGAAAAGAAACAGGCAGACATAGCTATCCGTCATCCCCGAAAGTCATGCACACTTTATTTTATGCCGACTTTTATGAATACATTTGCAACGCGTATTCATTTAAACACCGTTGTCAATAGTGCTTAAAACGTATCTTAGACCCATAAAAAACTCATCTATTCCGGAACTTATTTTTTCCGACATTATTTTATAGCATTACCTATCCGTGTCAAACTTTTTATATATTTTTGTTTTTGTGTACGTGACTTATGTTTGTTTATTTGTCTCAATCTTAAATTGGAACAGACTACTCTTTATGCGGCTTATTGACACAATCGAGTGTGCAGGGCTGTAGTTGCTCCTCCTCTAAGCTCCTGTCCTGGATATTTATTACCAGAAGAATAATTGACTCCAGTTTAGTAGTAATATTTATTGTATATTTTTTGCACAAACTGATTCAGGATAACTATGCATATACGACTACGGCGCTAATGTTGTGGATATATGTAATTAAAGGACAATGCCCAAAAGTGGTATCAAATAGTTTTATGGATTAAGATGACATTTATACAGTTATTATTTTCATAATATTTACGACATTAAGCTTAATGAGTTTAATTTTTAAACGGGGAACTTAATTTAGAGTATAAAAGAATGAATATTGCTTTATGTACACGACGTTAACTTTATCGGCCATAGAGACGTAGAATGCAATTTTTCGAAGAAAGCAAATTTCGATTTTATGAAATATCTCCGAAATTCAGATTTTTTATTTCTTTACGAAAAGGACTTCTGTAGTACTTAACATAGTTAGATCTGTTTAAGGTGTAAGGAATTTTTTGGACTTGATGCCATTTGGTACGGTATGCCATATAAAAATGGGCATTGTCATTTACAAACAGAACTAACAATGTTAGTTCAAAACTGTATTATAAGATACATAATTGTGTGTATCTTAAGTTTATTTGTTTAAGATATGAATCTAAAAGTGTTTACATTATAAAATCTAATAAACATACGAAGTAAAATGACAAGTAAAGTGTCTTTATAAAGAAAGACATAAATACTTTAATCTCAGTTTTATACAGGGTGGGGAATATGATATGACATAAAATTTAACCACGTATTGAGGAGAACATACCGACAGTGAATAAAAAAACCTATATTATCAATTGTTGAGTCACAAATCACGCTTATATTTTTGTTTTTTACAACTTCTCGCTGTATCGGTTATATACTGGTTAATTATAAAAGTGTGCAAATCCTCTCCATCGCTTTACCAATTTGATAGATTAAAAATTTATGCCAAATATAGATTGGTATATTTTTTTGATTTTATTGCTATTTAGTTTGTTTGAAAATTTTGATCTTACGTTTTATTTATAAAGTAAAGATTTTCATTTAATGTCGTTTCACCCTCTCCATCCTGTATACTAATTTTATATTTTATTACACAGTGAAGATTACACATAAGGTTTATAGGTGAAATAAATTCATAAACTTTTAACGTTAACGTGTACAATCATAAGCTTTCATTGAGCCAGTCCGTCGCCGGTGAACTTTTCTAATCAGTGTAAGAACTTTAGATTTGTGTGTTCGCTATTTATGTTCAAAGTTTGGGATTCGTGCTGTGTTACTGAAACAACACTGTTTGTGATAGGTATTATACGAGTTTGTACAGAATAGTCACCGATGACCTGGTAGAAAGAAGGTGGGTTTGCAATCTTGAGGTCGTCAGTTTGAATAGCAGATATTAGTATAGTATAGTACTGCACTTCAACTAATTCAGTGCGTGACTCGTCTACATGAAATATTTTTCATTTGATGTCTAGTTTATTATTTCTTTGAGGCATATAAATTGAAGGACAATTTGAAGATTGTCTGGTTTTTTTTCTGAAAACGGTCTAGCCCTTTCGGAGTCCATGAGGGACATAAATACATACAATCTATTCATATACATCATCGATATATGTGATTTGTGAGTCATCTATGATATTAAAAGAGAGAACTCTGGTACTTAATTGTCATTATATTTATGTAATAAAATAAGGATTAAACAAATTTTCCAATAAATTACTGAAATGTGGCGGTTGCGATCAGCTGATACGCGCAAGGACATTGATCCCCGCCACTTTCCGTCTCACTTTAGCCACCGTGGCCGTAATTCGGTCAGCACTT
>JAOCPS010054337.1:0-16576 GCA_025505425.1 Graphium colonna | reverse complement strand
GTTGGTTGTCGTTCAGCTGTCGCACTTCCTCAATGGAGCTGTCTATTTGACGCCGCACACCAGGAGGAGTGATACCTGCCAGAGAGTATAGTAGGCTTAATCATTTTGGTTTTAATATACCTGTCTGTATGCGGCCGGATTCGTTTAGAGCCACATCCAATTTTTTTGCATATGCCGATCTGTCCAGATTGGGCAAACGTACTCGCCAGCAGAGTGACAGAGCGCAAGGCAGTTTGTACGTAAAACATGGGGGGCAGCACCCCACCGAGTGGAAGTTAAGCGGAGAATGATGTCATTTCGAATATTGACTTTATTGTGAACCTTCTCACAGTGAGCTCTGTATGTCAAAGACCTATCCAGCGTAACTCCGAGGTATTTTGGATAATTATTTTGGCCTATACTCTCTCTGCGCCAAGTTATTTGGAGAGTTTTAGCACAGTCTCGATTCCGTTGGTGGAATAGGCAGCATTCGGTCTTAATTATATTATGTTTTAGGCCTTTGACTTCATAGTTTATTTTGAAGTCCTCTAGAGCAGTTGATAGATGCTTTTCTACGTCTCTATAGTCCTTATTTTTGCTAGTAAGTGCAGGGACATCTGCGTAAAGAAATTGGAAAATATTTGAACACCATGGTTGATCGTTAGTGTAAATGTTAAATAAAATCGGTGCCAATACATTTCCTTGTGGAAGGCCGTTCTTTTGGTTGCGCCATCTACTCTTTTCGTTATGAAGGAGAACTTGAAACCGGTGATTTCTCAGCATTTCACCTAGTAGCTTAATGAATTGGTGGTCATTCTTGAATTGAGATACTAATATTAGCTTTAATAGAACGTTTGAGACAAACAGGGTCGATTCTTCTTCTTCTTTCAGTGCCTCTAAGACTACTGCCGTATTATGCGGGCCCAGAATGTCACCACTCCTTTCTTCTCATGGGTGTCGTAAAAGACGACTAAGATACTACTTTACGTGCCTAAAAGATCGCAATGGCAAGTCACTGAATTCATTTGAATCGGGCCCGAACAATAGTAGGTGTTGTCCGCTAACAGAAGACCCATAAAATTCGATAATAACGATGCATCGACTTTTACGGTTGGCAGCCATTCTGTAATTTTATCCACAACCAAAGAATCAATGATATAAAAAATGTTGCGATGGAAGCGAAAATTAAATTAAATTTTTACGGAACCTTAAATGGCTTTATTCGAACCTCCTATCTCCTTAACCACAGAACGAGCGGGTCTAATGTTTGTGGTTAAACTTAAAATTTGACATCAAGAACGAGTAATAATTTTTTTTATGAAGCGCTGTCTAACAATGCGCGAACGCTATGTTCATTACCGTGAGATTCTAAAATTACAACATGCGCGGTCGTTATCAAATCCGTAGAAGGGCCACGCAACGCGTGACAAGTCAAATTGTTACCATCTGCTAACGCACAAAGCGTGACGCCATCACTTGACTTGCCTGTACGAGCGGCCCGATCAGCCGAGGCAGCCGGCGGTCGTGCTCAGTGGTGCGGACGTGTGGGCGCTTCTCGCGATAGCGGGTTAAAAGTTTAGATTGAAATGCGGGTCCGACATGAACACTGAGAGGATAGCAATTTATTGGCAGCTCGTTTCACACAGCCTTATAGATTTTCGAATGAGAAAAGCGGTTCATAATCAACAACGTAATTAGGATTTGCCTTCGACCCTTAAGTAGCTATTTTATCTATCATTTTCAAAATCATTACGCAACAAATCAACTGTTTCAACCTCGCACAAAAATGAGTCTGCGTCAAAAAATTTTGAATCAATATCTTTGACGCGATAAGATAATTTAGCATGCGTGAAAATGTCCTATCTATTTTAGCACATTGCAATTGCAAATTGGTGTCAGCTGCTGCCATTTTAATTAATAATAAGTGTAAGCAAAATGTTTAAAGGGAAACAATTCAAGGGAAATCGCGACACAAACGGCACGTAACTTCAAAAACGTTTACGGAGAGAACTGTACAAACGAACACACACGAACCCGTTATTGGTTATCCCAGATTCTTCCTGGAAATTTTGACTGGAATAATGAAGCTCGTGGTCGTCTGGAGACTTTGGTCAACAATGATGAATCGAAGGCGATTGTAAAAGCTGGCGAAACTCAATCGACAGCTGAGTTAGCAGCAGCTTTTGATGTTAGCATCAATACAATATTGATTTAATTGCGGCAAATTGACAAGGTATAAAACGCTTAATTGACGGATGCCCCACGAGATCGCCAGCGCAGCGTTTGCATTGAGATCAACATCGTGCTGCTCACCAGGCAAAGGAATGAAGGAATTTTAAACTGAATTGATACGTGCAACGTAAAATTGATTATATTCGACAATCGAAAGCGCTCACCAGGATAGTTAGATCCTGGTTCAGCACCAAAACAATGCCCTAAAGCAAAAATGACCCCTGAAACGGCGATGGTTTGGTGGTCTAGTGCGGGTGTGATTCACCACAGTTTTTTACAAAATCGCATGCAGATGTATACTGTAAGGAACTGGAGACAATGGTGGAAAAACTTGCACTTCTGCAACCAGCTTTGGTAAATCAGTCGTCTCCACTGCTCCTTCACGACAACGCATGAACCCTTACTGCGCAACACACAGTCTCCAAGCTGAAAGAGCTAGGGTTAGAAGCACTTCCTCATCCGCCATACTCACCAGACCTCGCACCTACCGACTATTACTTTTTCCAAAATTTAGACAACTTTTTAGTGGGTAATAAATTCAATTCCCGAGAGCCAGTACAAAATACCTTTGAAGAGGTTGTTGCGTTCCATCCAGCTGATTTTTACAAGAAGGGATACCATTTAACTGCCAATGCGTTGGCAAAGATGCGTCGATTGTATCAGTGATTACTTTGAATAACAGAAATTAAATAATTAAAAAAAATAAGTACTTTCAATTATATCATACAAAACGGCAATTTCATAGGTAAAGACCTATCATATGGTGTTTTACCTTAGCCATCACTTTACTTATACGAGTATGAAAGAGATACGCATTATTCTGTCTCTTTTTTAAGTTTTTTCGTCTTTTCACAAAAAAGAACTCGAATTTACCTGTTCTTAAAGATATCAAAAAAATGTGAGACAATGTGTGTTAATCCTTATCCTTATAATATATCAGATTTAAGAATATATATAACCCAATAAATTTTTAAAATGTGTAATACTTATCCTATATTTCATATATAAATTGAATATCCTGGCAATTTTATTTTACTTTTTATACTAGATTAAAGTTATTTCATAAACAGTGTAAAAATTAGAAATAATGAATTTGAAATCCTGATAGAGGCCCTTGTGTCTCCAAACAGTGGGTAGAGGCGGTTTTGCAACTGTCACTACTGGATGAAAGGGTTTTTTTTTTCTTTATTGCTTGTGTGGATGGCTTTATGCAATCGAAGCTTCTAATATACATTATGTTATGTGTAGGTACAGAAAATTCAGTAAGTTTATTAAATGCATAAATTAAAAACTGTGTTATTATGTTTACTTGAACTTTTATTAAAAAAAATATAATAACGCTTCATAATGAACTTATATTGGATATCAAAATAATTTCAGACTTTATTTAATTTAAATCACACACATAATTCAGCCTCTTCAAAATATCACAGCGCTTTTTATTTTTAGGTTTACCGATATTTGTATCTTGCATAATATTTTTGTAAAACGGGAGCTGTTTAGACGCTAATTCTGATTTACAATTTGTACCAAGTGTTTTGCTATTAGTTTATAAATATCAGTTGATAAGCTATTGTTTTCATACGGTCCGCTGGCATAAATGAATGTCCAGGAACATGAAGTATTAGTTCTACGACTTTAACATGTGATGGGGCACACTTTGTTAGCTAGTACGCAACCATAGCTATCACGACCAAATTTCAATTTTGCGAGCCGCATCCGTCTGTCATAATTCCTTACCTTTTTTCCATGGCATTAGTTTGTCTTTGTCTTAGATCCGATGTTTTTATTTGTAGTAAAAATATATCTAAAATAACATTGGCTTCCATCCACTTGTTTATCAAGATATAGTCTGACATTCTACGAATGATCAAATTAGATTATACATTTATTCTTTCTGATGTACCTGATCGACAATAATTCAACACAATATACGTAAAGGACTCTTAACGCTTTACATGCTTAACAATTTATTTTTTTACGTGAAACTATCACCGCCGCGATTTTCTTGTAGAATAGTGCCTTTTTGCAAGATTTTTCTAAAAAGTATGAAAGAAAAGGGTTTGTTGACAAACTCTTATCACTTTTTATGGTTTCATGTATGTGCGTACATAAAACTTTGTATGTTTGTGATTATCACTGCATCTTCGACGTTCCGGCGTGTGAACTCTCATGACTTTTAATAGGAAATTGTCTCAAAATGTTTCATTCGGTTTGGCATAAAACGAATGGCGGAATTTTCTAATGTCTTAATGATTGAGACTGTTGCATTTAAATATTTCACTCTTCTTATGCGTACAACTTCTAGCATCTGTTATATTGGGTGGTCTCTTAGCCGCGTACCTAAAACAATTTAATTAAAATACCAACAAGTTACGGAGCCAGTTATGGCAATAATGAACAGATATCATAAACTTAGTAATATCTCAAGTTATATTGGTAGAATATAATAAAAGGTACCGGATGAGTAGATACGGGTTCAATCTGTCCAGTATCTCTCTCGTTGCATAAACACGATCAACAGTGAAGCACACGAAACTAACCTACTACGTTGGACTTCCTCATATTTTTATTCCGAACCCTTTTGCGTGCCTCATTCTCTTGCCCTTGGGCAATATTAATTTCCATATTCTTTATGATGTTCTATTAAAAAAGTAAATAAAATAAAAACTACACAGACCATCCAAAACAACAGCCGGACGCCATTAGACTCCAAACAAAATACTGGGCTGTGATTGATCAAGCCGCAATAGTGGCGCTTTTGTTACTTAAGTTGTAATAGGGGCGGTTTTATACCTAACTCCATGTTTCTCATGTCTTTTTCTGTATGATAAGGGCGAAATGAAACGTAGAACCCTCAACTACGAATCGTAGAGGGTTATAGACAATAAAAAAATTATTGACCAAAAATGGGGTAGAAGCGCTTTTGCATCTATATCTCTCAATTCCAGATAAATTACTGAGGTTAGTAATAGTTACTTTAAAAAGAAATGGTATCAATGATTACATAAAATTTTTATTTTTGAATTTAAACAATTTATTCAATGTGTTTTACTTTATGGTACGATAATTTTATTTGAAGGTATTTTAATCAGAAATAAGTTGTTTGAAATAACTATAGCAATAATCAATTCACTTATAATGTTTACAGTACAATTAATAATTTCACTGAAAAATAAGACACCGCTAAGATAGAATTAGATTTATAACTAACGCCCACTGAGCTCAGTGTTTGTCATGGGCATTTTCATTTACATAATGTGAAAGTTGACATGTTGAGAAGCGGATGCGTTAACACGGCCAATTCCGACGATTGCACGATCACGTGCATATAGTGTCGTGCATCTACTAAAGAGATATCACCTGTTCTGGGAAAAAGTAAAGATAAACTTTACCATACCCTTGGTCCTTACTAACCAGATGGAAATTCATCGTCACTGAATAATAACTTGGACCGGGCATGCTAGCCCTCTTTATCGATTGACTCAACTATGTTCTAAGCATGCTAGGTCATTTCGATCCCATCTCGTAATAAAGCCCAGGCTTAAGATGGCATTTTGCCTAGTCCTATATTATAACACTAAAACACACATGCTATATTTTATACATTTCGAGATTATTTTCTTAGTGTACTTGAGTTTTTAGGTCACATGGGCAAAAGTCGTCGTCTGAAGAAGAGAATGTTTTGGAAATAGCAGTAGTGGTATCTTTACCAACAATAGACACTGCCTCGGTAAGTCGAAGAAGTTGAATGGACGGAGGCATCACTGAATTATACACCCAACAATCTTTATGTTAGTTGTAGTAGTAGTAAATAGTCATAAGTAAAATTTTAATTATAAAGCGGTCTGAGCCTAATGTGCATGCATAGAATACAACTTCTAGGGTATTGAAACTTCATGCGGACAGAGCGTGCGTCTGAAGCCGGGTATCCCAGGACCTTAGTCCCCGGCGCCACCATTGGATCATCTCGGTAGCCTGCTTCATTCAGCAAAGCACACGCTCGCCTTAGGTCCTCCGTCCTAGGACCCACTACTGGATTGCACCGGTAGCCTGCTCCATCCATTAAAGCAATTTCGCATTAGGACCTCCGTCTTAGGAGTTACTACTGGCCCGCACCAGCAGCCTGCTTCATCCAGTTAACCAAATGCTTGCCTCTGACTTACACGTATAAAGGAGATACGTTGAAGTGTAAGTGCATTTGAGGAAATTATCAAAAAAATCAGAACAGCTCTCAGGGTACTATTCGATAACTAACTGCCTCTGCGACTGTCAGTCCTTTGAACGACGTGACCCATGGCCTCTTCAGTTCAGCTATTCTTCTGGCGACGCGGGCTAGATGAGTTCGGTAGCTAATTTTATTCATCACTTCCTGAATTGCAATAATCTTCTTTACAGGGCTCGTTATAATTTACCACGTCTATTTCTCATGTATAAATTATTATATTAAATTAATAATACATTGTAATATTAAAAACATTAATACCAAATTAAGCTAAAGAGGAATTTAAGACACAAACTTTATATCAAGAAGATTGTTCAAGATTATTTCTTAACACACAAAGCATGGTTTGATCGCATATTACAAGTATGGGTATTAAGCTTTTAAAATTCTCCGTAATGTTTGCAATTTTTTTATTTAGGTATCTAAATGTTTCTCAAACGTTGAAAATATTTTTAAAGCAGTGAGTACGTCTTAAAACCAGTTAATCATAAGACATTTATCATTAAAACAACTTGCTCTTACTTGACAGTCGTCTTTCTTTTATATTAAAATGAATGGCTGTGTGTTAGACTTGATACAGCTCAGAAATGTCTTAACGAATTTGTTTATTTTTTTGTGTGATAACGCTAATGGTTTTCAGGATAGGTATGTGTGGAAAGCAATTCAAAAAAACCTGAAATTAGTATCTTAACACCAACCTGAAGTTTAGATAGTCCGGGAATTCCAGTGAAGGTGTAAGCAGAGCGAGTGCAGGCCGCTTCAAATCAAGGGCTTCGCTGGCCAGCCACCCAAAGTCCAGAGCTCTTTATTCAACGCATAGCCACTTAATATAGCGTTTATTAGAAAAGCGCCTATTATTGTGGGTTATTTAAGCTGATTTAATCGAAAAAACATCAGAAAATTATCAATTTTTTTTCGATCGCCGTGAACAAGCAACTTAAGTAATTCTGAAGCACGCCGAATGACAAAAAAGAGACGCGATCTTCTAAGGCGCATCTGCTGCGAGCCGGAAGCTCAAATAAACTGATTTGGACTCCGAAATCAGCAGAATTCAAATACTTACTCAAACCAAAAATTTAATTTGATATCCGTAGAGATACAAAATATGAAAAATTATAATGGTGCTTATTATTATTTTCTTTTTTAATTACTGCAATTTAAGTGCACAGCCATAATTCTTAATCCCCGATTAACATTTCGAATTTCTCAATTTCCAATATTTTACAACTCGGTTCTTTACACCGTATTTTACCTGCAACTTATTTGCCACGGAATAGAAATTATGAACGCAATTATGTTTCGGTTTAAGTCTTTTGACGAAACGCGTGAAAAAGTATTGGTATGCATTGTCTAGTTAATGAAATATCGCTATATCCAGTTAAAAGATGAAAGTGGTAATACATATTGCTACTGCCGATAGCGTTAAAACGAGGCTTTAGCGAAGTTCACATTTGTCTTTTTGTGATTTGCCCTTATTACGAGATCGATTATTCTCGTCACGCATTTTTTTATAATTTTCACTACGCAAATGACGTAAATGAGGAATGGTATAAGCTAAAGGCTGTTTTATTGTTAGATATGGATTATATGTGGGCACAGACTGATCACTTTTTGATAACTGCCGGCCACGACTGCGCGATTTCTTTCACATAATCTTTATTTATAAAACTTTGCAGGAATCTTTAAGTAGCTTATAAAACAAAAAGAGTAAAATCAATCATCATTTGAATTAAAGCTTTTAAACACATTTTAGAACGGATTAAAAGTTAACTGTCCTACTTTTATTGAAATCTTTCGATCATAATCAGAGTTAGACATCTTCAGGCAAGCGTGGCTCATCAGTTAGGGAGGCAAAATTGCGATAAAATAACTATTGTTATAATTTCTTATACTTCTTCATAGTACAATTAATAATTTTACGAAAAAGTTATAGATTGCTAAGATAGAATCAGATTTACAAGTAAGATACGCCGAGCACGTGGTTGCGTGCGCACTTTATCACGGATCCATCCAAATTTATAGTTTCACAAGATGGGGTGACAAGAACACGGTCTTCGTATTGGGCATTGACATTTATATAAAATGACAGCTGACATGTTGATAAGTGGATACGCAGGAAAATAATTAAACATTAATTAAAAGTTAAAATGATTTTTATACAATTACTTTCAGATTTTTATAAGCATATTTTATGTATGTTTATACTAATTACAACACCAACTGGTGCTAGATTACATTAAGTTATTATTATATATAAATTAATTTTAAAACATCTCTATTAACATAGACGTTTGCTCGTTCTTATAAAAATTAAAAAAATAACATTTCCATAATGAAGAAGAGGTTATTGCTTTCTCTGAAGGCAGATTTTGCTATGAAGAGTGGGCGAGTAACTTAGTAGTTGCTCCTTTGAAAAATATAAGTTGGTTTAAAATCTTATACAATCTGTTTAAAAATGATGTCGTTATTACCTACATAAGAACGAGTAACAACGGTGTTAATCCCACACATTCTAGTTAGCAAAATATTTTCAACGGTGTAATATGCTTTATGCAAAAGTGTCGTATTAACCGTATATAAATTGATGCTATGTCGTATTTAACATAGATCATTTAACTTTATTATAAATGCTCTATTTTAAATAAATGATTTCACGATGAAAAGATTGGTGCAGTAACATTATTCTTATATTTAATATTGAATTTATGTCTTGCAAAATTTTTAAATAGAAATTTATACTTTGATGAACAAATAAAATGCTATAAAATGTATTGCAAAGCCATTGTAAGTATCTCGATTTCAGGGCGCTGATATTGTAATTTGTTCGAATAGCTCCTTATTAAATAATAAAATTTATATTTATATCGACTGCGCTACCCCGTGGTCAGATATCACGACATATGATGATATGAAAATTATTGAAAAAACGCAGTATTGCAATCTGGTAATTGCCTTATTTTTCAAATTGCGAATACAGCGGAACTAGGTCTATCAGCATCAGATGGAGTAATCCATTTAAGACAAGAATATAGTGTAATATTTATAAACACCGTGGAATCCGAATTGTTAAGAAATTTTATATTCAACATCAGATTAGGTTGTGTCTTTTGACGTTACTTAAAATTTGGCTATTTTCAGTTTTATTTGTATTTAGTATTATAATTGATTCAATGAACAATGTGACAATACAGTATTAAATTCGTCATAACATGTAATAATTTAATCATATTTAAGAATAAAGGAATTTTCACCATAAAGTCAAACACCAAATAGTACAATATCACAGAACTCTTTTGCGTAAAAAAGGAGATCGTTAATATAAGCCTGAAACAGGAGTGGGTCCAAAATATCACCATATATATCATCTTTTTTCAAAAGGTATCCAAAGAACAAACATTATTTGCATGCCAAGAGCTATGTCACGGTTACCATAATGATTAAAATTAAGCTTTAAGAGAAGTGTATTGTGTTTAACACAGTCACAAAGGCTTTTGATAGATCATCGAATCGCCAATGGCATTTTATCATTTTTTCCATGCATTTATTTTATTTAAATCTCTTTGCCACGCTATTAAATATACGAGAGGCTTTCAATAAATTCCCAATTTGTGAATGAAATCAAAAGTCGAAAATAAGTGGCATGTTTTATATTTCAATTGTATCCCCTCTTATGTTTTTACACTAAAATAATCGACCAGTTATTTTTTTAATACCTTTTCAGATGAGTTATTTATTTTTGTTATTGAATTAAAGAAAAGGACTGAAGGGAGCAATTTAAATTTATTAGGATAGGTGTTAGATAAGATAAATGTGCTAATGCACAGAATCCTTTTCGAACTCTCAGTCATAATCTTGAACCCAAGTTTCATCTCAACTAACAATCCTCTTAATCTTATCTGGATTTTTACAACATAGGTCAATAAAGTTACAACATCAGACAAAACGAATATTTTTCTGATGTGTGGTCAACATTTTCGGCACCTACGTAGCACTAACTTTTGACATATCATGATTATCATTGATTAATAATAATGAACATCGTGTATATTACTAATAGAAGGTTGGATTTTAAGCAATGGATTTTTTATGATTGTTTTGTTTTTCAATATTAACAACTAACACTTAAAGGCTATTATTATAAAAGTAATTAAAATAGTTGTGAAATATCAATAAACGGAATTTATTGAACGCTTTACCTTATGGAAGGGAAAAAGTAAGACTTTTTATGAAACCGAATTTAAAGTGCACATACATTATTGAAACTGCAACTGGTTCTTTACAAATATTGATGAATATTTGTAAAGAAATAACCGTTAATAATAAATAATGAATAATAAGTTGTAATTATAACCATGCATATCTAAAAAAAGTGTTGCAAAGTGAAATGAGTTTTAACTAGGCACTTTAAAAATCTTTTCTAGCTTTGGGGCTCAGCTGACCAAACATTAACATAAAATATTATAATTTGTGATGTTTATGATATATGTCTTTAAAACGGAGAGAATAGCAAAATATCTATTCTATCCATAAAAGTAAACTAAAGTAACAGGTTATTTTTATTTAAATTATCCCACTGCAGAGCTAATGCCTACTCCGAAACGGGAGTATAGGACATAGCCACACATCTTTGAAATATTATTTCTCATCTTTTCATACTTATTTGAAAATATTTGGTATTACAATGCGAAATAGTTTATTTTTGTTAGTGCAAAGGTACGCTTCTCCATTATGATGTGGTTTGGATTGAGTTGCATACGTGATAAGAATTCAAATAGAAATTTTGGGACTTGCAACCGTAGTATTATTATGAGTTTTATAAGAAGTACTTCTTACTACGTCTTACTTTTCCTGAAAGTTGCTCCCTTAGTTATGAATATTTATACGTTGTAACTTTTCTTAATAATTCGTGATTGAAATAACTATACTTAATAGAAGAAAGAACTATATTTACTATTAGAAAATATGTACATGCGGAAAATAAAGATTTTATATTGGTTCTGTTTTGTTAAGTTTGACTAGAAGAGAATGCCTTAAGGCATTAAGTGTGCCATTTGTTATCTTAATATTAAAGTATTTCAATAAGGAATAAATAAATAAATAAATTTTACTGTATGTGTACATTGTTGGCATATTTTTTTGTTCGCCCCTATTTAATTCATGTCAGATATTTTTAATATACAAATACATTAACTAATGTCATTTGACAACGTGGAAATGCGCCTATTACTCTTAGGAGTAAATGTCCATCGGTTATGGTTTGACTTGAAATCAAACTCGGGTCGTGGGTTCGATTTCTACCCGGAACAATTATTTGTATGGCCCACAGATATTTGTTTTGAATCTGGTTTTTTATGCGTGTGGCATTTATATGTGTAAAATGCCCTCGTTACCCATGCCATATAGGTTATAGTGAGAGAGCATATAAAAAAAACGTTTTGAGTCGTTAGAAGTCACTTCAGGTGGCAGTAATTTCAATAGAATAATATTTATTATACGAGATTTTAAATTAAACGTCTTATATTATATATAATAAGATCGGCGTGTTATTATATTGTATTGGGAGCAAATCGTCAAAGCCAATTTTTGTTAGGATACTTTGGCTGTCCTCCGACATTGCCAGTCATTTTGTTGGGTTAACAGTTACTCCATAATGTAATAATCAGTCTTAAATAATTTAAAAAAATTGTATTCATTAACTTAAACTCAAAGATCATCGACATCGGATTGCACGTAAAACTATATACTGTGCTGTATAATGTAGCCATAAACATATAAATAGTACGAGCCACTCATTTTGGAAGTAAACATGTCTATAAAAAATAAGAAAATAATGGGAGATACGATCCCGCTTTGTGTATTACCAACTTCAACGTTAACCAAATTTAAAGTTTTATTACCAACAATAACTGGCTGCTGACATATGCGATGATATGACGCAAACCATTCCAAGACAAAGGGTGCATGATAAAACCGGGAGAGGATGAAAAGGAATATTTTGTGGTCAACTGTGTTAAAAGCACTTAAAAAGTCTATAAGAATCATCACTGGTATTTTTTTCCTCTATGGCACATCATTAATTGTCCGTTAATTTAATAAATCCAGTGGAGATACTATGACCGGAGCAGAACTCTGACTAACAATTATTCAGCAGGTTATATTCAGAAATACAAAACGAAATTTGCTTATGAACATAATCCTCTAGAACTTTGGACAGGAAAGGGAGAATTTGTAAAGGACGATAATGATTTTCGGATATGGAATCGGGAACTGTAGACAACAGACGTACATAAGCTTTCTTCATAAAAAGGATATTCACCAATATCAAGAGAAAAATTGATAACAGTGGTCAAAGCAGGAAGAAGATATTCCAGTACAGTACTATCATTAATCTGTTAATTTCATAACATCCCACAGGCTTAGACTTAAAAGATATGTAATCCAGGAAACCTTATATTTGTAAACAGTAATATTATTTAACTAAAAAAAGAACCCCTTGATCATGTGCCTCCTACTCCAACTTATAGTCCACAGGCCAACGTGAGAAAAAATTTAGGTATGCAAAAAATTTGACATAAGCCCTCGTAAATTTTCAGTTCCATGTGTGTGGATTTGTACTACTGACTAGTCTAGTAGAGGATTTTCAGATATTCCCAAAACAAAAAAAAACTCCCATTTGATTTTTCAAGTGAATTAAATCAAAAGATAAGTATAATACCATTGTGTCACCTGAGTCCGCGAATTTTGAAAAACGATTTTTTTGTAAATATCTAGAAAACTGAGTTTTACGATAAAAATCGTAAAAACCATTTTTACAGAATAAATTTCCCATTTTAATTTTTTTTTCTTTATTGTTCATAGTTGCCGAGATATTGTCAATTAAAGAAAAACATTTTTTCGTTTTTTAAGGATATCCCGATAATTTTTGGAAGTACTAAAAAATGTGAATATTAAAGTTGTAAGGTTGTGTCATTTCCCATAGTTTTTACATGGAACTTTTTTCGAAATTGAAAATTGAAACAGAAATGCTCTGGGCACCACTTATCCTTTCAAGGAACCATGTTAATTCTGTAGCCTAGCTGGTTTAACCAGAGGATAAAAGAACTAACTTTTGGCAACATTAAGAGCGTTTAACCCAAAAGCTAATTGAAGAAGAATGTAAGACATAAACTTACTAACAAGAAGATTTTCCGGGATTAACACATAACGCAATAATTAATATTACCCCTTCAAAATTATTCGTAGTGTTTGACATACTTTCTAGTACTGATATGAAACCAAATGCTTCTTAAATATTGCTTACATCTTTGAAGCAATGAATACTTCTACATTTGTCATTTAAACCGTACTCACCTGACAGTCCCCTTTTTTATATAAAAATGAGTACCTGTTTGGTAATCTAAATAAAACTAGAGAAATTACTTAACAAATTTGTTATTATTTTTCGTGTAAAAGCTAATGATTTTCAGGGTATGCATGTGTAGAAAGCAATTCAAAATAAGCTATGGATTAAGCAAAACTTTGTAATTTTCTTCGTATAAAAATCTTACGGTTACCATATTAAAGCCTATGATATGATTCAATAAAAACTACAAACATTTTCAGCGGGTTAGGTATCTTTCGAGGGTAGGTGCTTTAATAGCTCGCAGGTTTTTTTCCCTTAGCTCCTGACATTTTAACTTATTATTTAACGAATCACAGTACATATACAGTTTAACTTTACTTTTAAAGGTTATTTACATAAGCAGCAAATTTTATGTTGTTTTGAAAAATTGTTTATATTTACAACGTGTAAGCGTAATAATATCACCTCACATCACTTTTAAACTATACACAATCACCTGAAGTACAATGTCTAATTTGTCCAAAATAATGATGACACAAAACCGCGGTATTCCGGTTACGGGTTTGAAGCTGCTGTCTGGTCTTCTTCACCAACATTCGTGAACCTTCAATAGATGATTAGTAGCGCTGTAAATATATATATACGGCGTAGACGTTGTACGCCATTAATCTTCGATGGACAAGGGTCCAGAGGCTGGAGAGTAGGCGTAATTATAAAGGACAGACCGCAAACTCACATGCATTTTTTTTTTGTGTAGCGGTGGACGGTCGAGATCGTCCGACCAAATATCAGTCAAAATGAGGTTATATAGATGAAAAAATGCGACGACCAGTGGCGTGAACATTGCCCCCGGCCTAAAAACTTAAGTAAATAATAAACTTTCGGCAAATTAAAATAAACGGGAAATTTCGGGAGTATTGATAATTGAAGCAAATCATGTCTTTTAACCATAACAACTGTGTAATAAAATAGGTTTTGACAAAAAGTGGAATCGGTTGGTTTACAAATTAAGTTAGAGATATGTTATAATATGTAAAGTTATATCCTAGATTTCGAGTATCCATATTTTAAGATAGGTAACTATCGGTCAAATTTATTGCTGACTTTTTATGAATCCATCATCTGATATGCTTTTTGTATTATTTTGTCAGTTATTCTTTATTTAACATTAATTTCAGATGTACCCATTTGTTTGCTTTGCATTGAAAATTGAATATCAGACATTTATGTCAAGTTTTTTATCATCATCATAAACCTTTCAATTTATAAGTAGTTTTATGTTTAAAGCAAATACTGTGACGGTAATCAATTTATTAAGAAATTAGAAATATAAAATATCAAAGTAACATTTAAAAAAAATAGAAGTAGTTGACGAGTTTTGAAAATAGTAAAGCATGGTGAGGGCTCTTAAAAAACTTACTTTACTTGCCAGGTACTTAGGACGCCAACTTGGCTTTATCTTCCAAGTGACCGAGGAACTGTACGTAGTTGTGACAACCAGGGAAGTGTTTATTAATTTTGAGTGAGTAGAAACGACAAATATTTTTTTTAGCGGTGAACACGCAAGTATGTGTAGTTTAAATAAGACTAAATTAAGCCGAACCCAAACCGAGATTTTTCTTAGCTTAGTCTCGGTTTCAGACTCATGTATGTTACGGTCCTAAGAAATATTTTTCAGTCTGGTATGGAAGGTGTTAACTATCACATAAGCAAACACTTTTACATTAGAATTGCGGAATTGGTTGCTTGAGTGTGATGAAAATGCAGATCATAAGTAATTAGATTATTAAAAATAGAAAATAAAATAGTAGAAAGTATACTGATTTGTGGAACATCATTTGCAAGCGTAAGCCAACTTTATGATTTTGGACGTTTTACCAATACTAACTGCCTTCAAAATATGAGAAAAACCATTCCAGAGCTTCAACGAAAACCATTAAATAGGAAAAGACTACTAACATGATGGCATGACTGACGGCATTAAAGGCGTTTGAAAAATATATTAGAACCATTACTGTAACTTTCGTATATTCCATGTCTGTGTAATGTCGGTAGTTATTTTAAGACGTGTAGTAGTAGTAACAGTACTACTACCACACTTCTTAAAATAACTACCGACATTACACCAGCCAGGTTGAAATATGTGTTGTAAGGAACTGATAAGGTTTGTACGAGAAACTGTTTAAGGACCTGTACTTAAAATTTTTTAAAGACGCAAGATTCTAGAATTTTAAAAAAGAAAGGCAACATTAAAATAGGTCCATAATTAACTAGAAAAAAAGGATTGGAATCTTTTGAAGAGAACTGAGTAAAGCATTGCGCTAAATTAATGGAAAAGAGTCAGAATCAAACAAAAAATAATAATATGGGTGATCACTAGAATAAGAATGTCGAGCATGGGTAGTATCATATGCCGACTAATTTTATCGCATCTCACTGCATTGAATTTGATTGATAGGATAGATTTTTTGATTTTATCTGAAGCTACTGAAGAAAAATTAAATAAACTGATGAAGGCTGTTATCCATATAAAAATAAAATTGTTTTATTGATTGTAAAAAACTGTTGTATGAGAGGTCGAGAAATGTTGATTGAAATCATCTTATTTTATAGAGAAATTAAGGTTTGTCAAATGGGATATACCAATACGCAAAGTTCTGAGAAAATTTCAGATATCGGGAGAAGAACAGGGAGATATATTATCTAGGCTATGATGGCATTTATCGTTGTGTATTATTTGATTACACTGTTTTCTGGCTGATTTATAAAGACACCAAAACTCTTCAAATCATTGTTTT
>JAOCPS010054228.1:0-16576 GCA_025505425.1 Graphium colonna | reverse complement strand
AGTGGGAAAAGAAAAGGGCAGACATGGCCATCCGGCATCCCCAAAAGTAATGCATACTTTATTTTATGCCGACTTTATAAAGGGAGGTGGTACTTCCCTGGACGAGAGTGGCCGTAACAGTGCAGCAAGGGCTGTGAAAGGATGTTATACTCTACCACCTGTAAAATAACATTTACATAAGAATAAACAAAGGCGTTAAAAGCTTCCAAAAACAATTATTTGAGTATGACACAAGTAAAACAAGAAAAAACTTCAGAAAACAGCCAGTGACTAACAAAAGTTAAACATTCAAACATATGTCAATATTAATAGTTTGAAGTTTCTGTTAGCAGTTCAGTAAAAGTTTTTGTCTTATTGTTCTATCACTAGAAACAAATTACAGCTTTAAAAGTCCTCCTGACCGAATAACGGCCACGGCGGCCAATCTCATCTGAGATTAGCCGACTGCGCAAGAGATATTATAGTGTACAAGTGTACGCGCAAACACAGGTGCACTCTCTATTCGTTTACTCTCATTGCCCGATGAGGCGGATATCCGACACGAGCGGAGACAGATCAGGCGCAGGACCGACTTTCTACATGCCCATTGACCATCCGACGCATAAATTATCTTTCTTTCCAGGCAATCGGGTGATCAGTCCACATTACCCTAGTCCAACCAAGAATCAACTTTACAAAGTCATTTTCCCCCCGCGGGATTAGAACCCACGACCTCCAGTTTACAAAGCATGGGCTATGGAGGCTATGGAGGCGGTACATATTAGTATCATCCAAAAAAGCAAAGAAGTAATTTCCGGTAGACCGTTCGGAAATCAAGTAAATAGTAAGCTCCTATAAAAATGGTTAAGAATGCGGACATTCGATCATGTGGTCGAGGATTCGAATCCCGCCATTCTGGTATTACTTGTACCATATCCTACCACAATTCTGGAGCTTAGTTGGAATGGTTAAGATATAATAATGAAAGGACAATGCCCATTTTAGTATGGCATACCATAACAAGTTGTATCAAGGTTAAACATTTGTTTTTGGAGACTAAATTTAGTATATAAACTCCAACAGAAGTTCTTTTAGTGAAGAAATCCCGGGTTTCGAAGATTTTTGATAATATTTTAAAATCGATTCATAGAAATCAGTATCTATTGCATTCTTCATCTCTATGACAGATTGGGTAAACGTCATGTAGTTGAAGAAAAAAATCAAATCCACAAATTCCGATTTTTTATGTATGTTCTTGTATATTTCCGCCACTTATGAAACGATTTTAGAGGTGGTAGAGCATAACAACTTTTCACAGCTTTTGCTGCACTTCTACGGCCGTTCTCGCCGGGGAAGTACCATCGCCCTTTATAAAGTCGGCATAAAATAAAGTATGCATGACTTTTGGGGATGCCGGATGGCCATGCATATCCTTTTCTTTTCGTATTCCTTTCCTCTCCAAATCCCTTAATTCCGACCCTATCCTACCCAATAAACCTATTATATCCGAGCTTCCAGGTTGACAACGCACTCGCAACTCTCCGGATGTTGCGTTTGTCTATGGGCTATAGGATCGCTTACCATCAGGTGAACCGTCTGCTCGTTTGCCTTCCTTTAAAAAAAAAAAACGATTTTAAAGATGCCTTTTCATCACATAGGGTTTTAATTTTTTTCATTTAATTTCTTAATGGTCCCATAAAATTATCAAACAAATTGATGCGATATTTTGTTATTTAAATACAAATAACAATAACAATATGTCTTTAGAGTACATTTTAAGGCGTTTGAGGCAGGTTTTGTAATTTTCTGTAAAAATAATTTTCATTAGATTTTTTTATGGAAAGGAAGACAAATGAGCAGACGGTTCACCTGATGATAAGTGATCTCGTCGCCCATAGACACAAACATCCGGAGAGTCACGAGTGCGTTGTCACCCTAGAACATGAGATAGGATTGGATTATTAGATATGATGGGTCGGTATTAAGGATTTGGAGGGATAAGGAATGGGATAAGAGAAGGTTAGACATGGCCATCCGGCATGCCCAAGTCACGCATAGTAATAAATATGTTCTATGAATGTAATTTTCCTTTATTTCAACGTTGAATGGATAACACGATATGTTAGTTGTATAATGTTTTTGTTTTGGAATAACATCCTGGCCATAAATCAAGTGCGATCATTATAAATAAATCAGAAACAAACATCGGCCGCTTGAATGAGTTAAACGTGTTTGTAGTAAAATGCCAAAGGTTGGGGCAAAAGGTTGAAATTCTTGGTCTCATTATATAAACTAATGCTATATAATCATAGGCTGGTACGAAAAAAAAAACAAATGAAGAAGTATTAAATATGGTTAAAGAAAAAAAGAGGTTTATTGAAAATGATTCAAAATAGGAGATGGAAGATGTGATCTGATACGATATGATGATTTCATAACAACCACAATGGAAGAAAGGATAGATGGTTCAAAGAAACGGATGACACCGAAATGATATCCAGAAGGCGGTAGAGCATAACATCCTTTCACAGCTTTTGCTGCACTTTTACGGCTACACACAAGAAGTTCTACCTCTCTTTATAAAGTCGACTTGAAATAACGTATGCATGACTTTTAGGGATGCCGAATGGCCATGTGTACTCTTTTCTTTTCCCATGCTCACGCAACGCACTCGCAACTCTCCGGATGATGCGTGTGACCATGGGCGATGGGATCACTTACCATCAGGTGAACCGTCTGCTCGTATGCCTTCCTTTCCATAAAAAAACCGTGAAGAACATACATGCAACAAGTAAAAGAGAAGGTAAATGTTGTATCATATCAGGATGTCAAGAAAATGAAGGGAATAAGATAGTTGGCGAAAACGCTACCGACAAGAGAGTGGCTCTTAACTTTATATTCAGCTAGAAAATACAAGCTAAATGTGATTTAAACTAAATGTCGGTAAAATATGACCAAAATAATCGCCAATGCCCGAAAGTGGTACCAAAATGTGTCATGCATCAAGACCAATATAGTCATTATTTCCATAATTAGCTACGACATTACGCTTCGTGGATTTGATTTTTGAACAGGGAATTTAATTTAAAGTATGAAGTATAAAGTTTACTTTACCTATATTACGTTTACACATGATGAATCTTTTTTACATTTTGATGAATTGTATTACGATTATATTAAATATCTCCGAAGCCCGGGTTTTCTTTACGAAAAGAACTTCTGTAGGAGTTAATATTATAAGTCTAGTCTCGAATAAACAAAATATTTGGAATTGATGCAACTTTGTACAACATATAAAAATGGACGTTGTCCTCTAAGGAAATAGAAAAACCTGGGATATTAGATAGAATAGGTTTATTGGATAGGAAGCGGTCGGAATTCAGGGATAGGAGAGGAAAAAAGCAGGACATGGCTTCCGGCCTCCCCAAAAGTCATGCATACTTTATTTTATGCCGAATTTATAAAGGGCGGTGATATTTCGAGTGCGGCTGTAAGGCTGCATCAAAAGCTTTGAAAGGATGTTACGCTCTACCACGTTTAAATAAAGAACTGATATTGGATTTAAAATTTTGACAGTTTGCTAAACAGATTTAGCGACCTATTTAGCGTGGTAAATGCAACATAAATTTAATTTAAATGTTATTTAGCGGTATGGTGCAAGCGTCTCTATGTCTATAAATTCAGAATACTTCATTTCTGGTTATATTGCTTTTGAATCCTATCAAATTTTCGAATGCGGGGTATATTACATAAAAAACAAGCTTAGGAAAATACGATATGTACTCGTTGTGGAATATTTCGTGAGCAAGCAGACTATTCGGTTTCCCCGATTCGGAAAACCGATGCGGAAAGCGTATATGTACGGCAGGGTTTCATGTCTATAATTTTATTTGTTATACGATTGGTTTACAAGTATCACGGATTCGTAGAACCTATTATTATTGAAAGTTTTTTTTAATATCAGATAATTATTTTGATCAAAAAACAGCGAAACTAACTTCAATCGTCGTAGAATTGAACGTTCGTGTCACAAATTATTCACTTATTTTGATCAAAAAAAAGAAATTATTAAATCAAGCACCACGCAACGATATCCTTTGAAATAAAAAAAATTAATGAGAAATCAAATCACATACACACAAAAAAATTACAGTCGGATTGAGAACCTCCTCAATTTTTGAAGTCGGTTGAAGATTTGCAACATTTTGAAATAAAAGATAATTGGATAGAAGGAAACCTGAATATTTAAGTGGAATACGAATAGAATAGCCTAGGGACAACGTGCCGGATTAAGCATTAGGCAGAGGAGGCAACTGCCTAGGAGCCCCAGGTACTGAGAAAAACATTAAAATATTTTATAGCTTGTAAAGAATGTATAAAATAACCGTGTGGTGTTGTCCCACAACACCAAATAGAACCAAAAGATGTCACAGATATCAGACACGACCGAAGAGACATCATGCACAGGACCGACTTTTTACATGCCCGTCCGACGAATCGATCGTCTTTCTTTTCAGGCAATCGGGTGCTCAGCCCGCATTGCCCTAATCCAACCAAGAAACAACAACATTCACAAATCAAGGGCTCATATCACTAGGTTACGGAGGCGGTATGATGAAAAAGTGCCATGTAATCAACAATACAGAACTTTTAGAAGGTCTACCAGTGCAGAAATATACAAAAATAAATATCAAATGAAACAACATGGAACTATAAATCATTACATATGAAATTATAAACAATTGAATATATAAGTCAAAAATCAGGGACAACTAACTCCATCTAGCGCGAAGTTACGGCACTACATACATGATGTATAGGAATGATTGCTACTTCTAAATCATTTAAACTTCAAAAAATGATTTATTTTTGTCGCAGCGATTTCACGTGAAATTTGACAAACCTGCTTGATTGCTCTGACGTCAGAATTTTACACGGTGATTTTGAATGAAGGTAGCAAGGTGTGACAAGTGAAATTGATTTCATATTGTTTTTCACTTCCTACCTGTGAAATGTTCCATGCCTAGTGCATAGATTGCACTTGGACACTAGTCTGTCTAGCACATGATTAAATAACCGGTACAGCGAAATTGTAATCAATTCTGCTAGGGTTGTCAAAAAACGTTAAGAATTAATTTTTTTAAATTGTTAATTATTCCGTATTATATAATACATTACAAATTTCTTATACCAATAATTTTATTTTTATAAATTTTGTTTTTTTTTAATAATTTTGTTGTAATTTATTGTTTATTTTAATGGTGTGGTAAGGTCTGATCTAATATATATAATTTACAACAAATTACCAAATGAAATAAAAATGTTGGAAATATTAAAGTTTAAAAAAATACGGTTATTTTTAAGTGAAAAATGTTAGTTTTAATGATTTTCTTAATGACTTAGTTCAATGTTTTTATTAACTTTTTTCTGCATATTTGTAATTAATATTGCTGGATTATTTCATTTTACATTACATTCGTATGGCTTTATTTATAATTGTACTGTAAAATTTCATTTTGTAATGATAGTTGCCAATTTTATCATATTTGTACGCTTATTAGAACAAAAACATGGGAGGCTAAAATAATACTACTTCTTTCTTGTAACACAACGTTTTAAATTAATCAATTAACACACATACTTACCTACTGCATACCAATCTAAATAAGTAATAATCAAATGTTGACTTACCTATTGTATTCCTTGGAATGCTTAAAGTGTGATATTTTTTATTTTTTTCTAGTATTCTTTATATGCACAGAATAATAAACAACCAATATTAATAATAAAGTACAACGTTTTACTATTAAATTATTTAAGCTTGCAACTTACAAAACAAACAACATGCGTAGTGTGGACCCTGATTTTGTCCACTCGCTGTGCCGGCGTAAACCGGTTATTTCTAGTATCGCTGCGTTCGCGACAAGTAGCCAGTGGTCACACACGTCGATTTGTTATGCTGATGCGATATGCTCATGTATTAGTCTAACATGTCAGATTAATATATTAATATCAGGGTGATGGATTGTGTTGAAATGAAAGGTATCAGGCATATTTTTTTTTATTTAAAAGTAGGCAAACGAGCAATCGGCTCACCTGGTGGCAATTGATGACCGCCGCCCACGAACTTCTGCAACACCAAAAAAGTTGGAGGAGCGTTGCCGGCCTTTGAGATAAGAGTATGCGTTTTCTTGAAGGTTTCTTATTCATATCGATCCGGAACTACCGTTGGCGACAATTCATTCCACAGAGGAGTCATACCTGGCACGAGATATATCAGGTTTATGCGTCAGGCTAACCTTTTAAGCTGATATAGTATATCAAGGATTTGTTAGACTAAAGTATTAAGTTGGGATGTGAATTGCAGCCATCTGCCGGCCGGACTGCGGGTCGCCGGGCTCGTGCGTGGCGCCCAACATGTGCCGCTGCCCCAGCGGCATCGAGGCGCCCTCCTGCGGCAACGGGGGCGGCTTCTATCCTTACCCTGGTAAGTTTCTTTTTTATTTATGTATTTTTCTATTTTGGTAAAGAAATCAATTATGAATGCTTGTTTTGTCCAAAGTCCGAACCCGTGGCGGTTGCCGTCGCATCTGCATGAACGGTGGAACTTGTACCAACGGGACTTGCGCCTGCGCACCCGGCTGGAGTGGAGAGTTCTGCACCGAGCGTGAGTATTTAATTAAACAGGCTTACCAACTTAATACATATAAAACATTAACAATTTACTTATGATGTACTTAATTCTGAGCTTAACATTATAAACACATATTTAACTTAAAAGTGAACACAACATTGACACACAAGAAAATTTTTCGAGAACAGTAAGTTAACAAAACTAATAATGAAAGTAGAAGCAGAATATTAAAACTAAGACGAAGACATTGAAACACTCAACTATACTACTAATTTACAATTATTATAAAAGTAGACTATAGGCTTATAAAGTATGTTAACACCTTTTTTTGAACACATATCATTACCATATCTATTTTAATATTATAAAGCTGAAAAGTTTGTTTGTTTCTTTGTTTGTTGTGCTAATCTCAGAAGCTGTGAGTTTGATTCTCAAAATTTTTATTTTATTATTGCTGCCCACGACACAGCATTAGGTAAATATGTTCTTTTTACGTCCATTATTTTACTTTAAAGCACGCATGTGGGATTTAATAATATCAATTCAAACATTATTTACTTTGAAGCAAAATAAGAAAAAAATAAGTAAAAAAGTCGCTTTTAACGTCACCTTATGACTGTAAAGTTATGTATAATATGTTCAAACTTTGGTTTATTTTTTTTTATTAATGGCATTAAAATTTCAAGCTCAAAAAATTTCAGCTGGTTAAAAAAAGTTTTGTTTTTGTCATTTATAGCAATTTGCCGGGAGCCCTGCTTACACGGCGGTAGATGCATCGCCCCGGACAGGTGCGTCTGTTTCCACGGATTATCCGGCACGAGATGCGAGATCGACCGGAGGACTGGTATGTGAAAATTAATTTTGTCTTGTTTCATTTATTTCCACTTATTTATGTGTACGTCTTCTTCTTCCTCCGAGCCTTATTCCCAAGTTACTAGGGGTCTGCATCTGATACAAGCAAATATGATCTGAATATCATTTTTACACAGAGTGATTGGCGTCTGATCTTTCGTTGTAAGAATATTTGAAGGCACTGACATCCTATTACGAGTGCCATTTTTTATTATTTATTTATTGCTTTATGCACAAATTGTTGAACAATAGCGGACTTAATGTCGATTGCATTTTCTACCAGTATACTTTTGGGTGGTGCAAATATTAAAAAAAATAAAAAATTGATTAAAAATAGTATAAAACATGTAACATTTTAAATAATAAAACAACTTATAACTAATATATAAATAGATACGTAATAAACATAAGTAAATAATAACATATACACAAAAATATGGTTATTTGATGATATTATTATTCTGCTGATAAGTTCTTAAGCAGGTGATTTTGTACTTTCCTTTTAAAATCTATATTATACTTTTGCCGATTCTGATTTAGAGAGGCAGTGATTTCCATAAAAGGACAGACTGGATAATAAAAGAGGAGTGTATGATGGATTTTAGTCATAGGGTAACCTAGCAAAACCATTTAAATAATTAAAAATGCTTACTCTTCAAGGGTCAAAGGTAAATGTTCAATTGCAGGTCCCTGCTACACGGATACCCGTGGAGCTCTGTGCACGGGGGCGTTAGAAGGCGTGGTGTGCACGAAACAACTATGCTGCGCCACGGTGGGCGTGGCCTGGGGACACCCTTGCGAGAGGTGCGCTGACCTCGACTGCCCCACGGGACATCTCAGGAACCTGGCCACTAAGGAGTGTCAGGTGGGTCATTCTTTGACACTCTAAACTATCCTTATATTGATACTACTACTTATGTACTAGGGCTTTACAAGGAGTGGTACAACTGTATTGCTCCAGAGACCATCTGAGGAACTTGGTCACTAAGTGTCAGGTGGATCATTCTTTAGCAGTTTCAGACCTTAATATTTATTCACTTTGGCCTTGTGAGCGAAGGCCTTAGGAGTGGTGCATCTGTTAGGCACTCCTCCATTACAGATGCACCACTGGTGCATCTGTAATGCTCCATGGAACATCCGCGGAACCTCGCCATTATGGAGTGTCAAATAAAACCTAATATTTGTTTTCCGTGATCAAGAACGATTTATTTAAGCATATATGTATCTAAGAAAGATCGGCGAGCGTACAGATTGGTCTGATGTAGATAATTTTGTCCAGTTGGCGCAGTTACTAAGACATTGGCTGTGGCGTTGCAGATCGTGGGTTCGATTCCCACACGGAGCAAATATTTCTGTAACCTACAAATAATTGTTTCGGATCTGGGTATTTGTCTTTGTGCAATTTATATTTGTAAAACACCCTTGTAACACGAGACTTTGATCTTATAACAAAGGCAGCGTTTTTTTTAAATAAAAAAAATCGAGTAGCCTCATTCATTTATCAACTGTTAAAAATGAATCCATAAAAAATACTTATTGTTACTATTTACTAAAATTAAATTGAATTGTTAGCATCATTTTCAAGATTTATATAATATAAATTTTGAAAATTCATTGGTTAACGTCAATTTCAACACTTTCATTGACAAATTACTTCAACGCCATCTATTGGATAAAAAGTAAAAAAATATCTTTTTGAATTACTTCATTATCATAAATAAAATATCAAAACTATTATAAGTAGTTACTTACTAAGTAATATGATTTTGACCGCCTCCGTGACCTAGTTGTATGGGCCCTTGATTTGTAAACTGGAGGTCGAGGGTTCGAATCCCGAGGGGGACAATGACTTTGTGTTGTTGTTCCTTGATTGGATTAGGACAATGTAGGCTGATCATCCGATTGCCTGAAAAGAAAGATGATCCTTGCACGGGCATGTAAAAAGTCGGTCGCCTGATCTCTCTTCGGTCGAGTCGGATATCCGTCCCTTATTAAATTAAATTTATTAAATTATTATCCGGCTATGAGAATGAAGGAACAGAGAGTGCAGCTGTGTTTGTGCACATTCGTACACTACAATATCTGCTGCACAGTTGACTAATTTTAGATTCGATTGGCCACCGTGGCCATAATTCGATCTGGAGGAGTTTAATATGAAAAATTTTTCAGCACCTTGTGTACGACCTTATTATTTTTTAGAGGAAAGAATGATTAACGAACGGACAGTTCACTTGCTACCAACTTATTCCCTCGCCTATCGATACTTGCACAATCAAAAGAATTGATAATTATATAGGATGAATTGATAATCACATAACATGTTAAGGATTCCAAAGACAACGTTTAACGTTTTGGCAGGACGGTGGTACTTCTTCTTCCTATCTCAAGAAATATCGAAAGCAAAAACGTATAATAGACTTAAATATCTTCCTTTTTTTCTCCAACTATAATTTTAAGCCTTTTTTTATATTCAAGGACATGGACAAATCTTTGTGGTTTATATGAAAAGTAGCAGACGGTTTACCTGATGTCAAGCGATCCCGTCGCCCATAGACACAACCAAAATCCGAAGAGTTGCGAATGCGTTTTCAACCTGGGAAATTTGGATAGAAGCACTTGTTAGATGAGATGGTTGAAGGATTTGTAGGAGAAGGGATGGGAAAAGAATAGAGTAAGTGCCCACTACCAAAGGGACTACCCCGAACGAGCGTAGCCTTAGAAATGGAACAAAAGCTGTGTTAAGATGTTATGCTCTACTACCTCGAAAATTTTTCCGAATTCTTCCACTATCGTTGTTTATAAAATCAAACATCATGATTCTTTATAATATTTCAGCACATTGTTTATACCTTTGATCAATTAACCCGTAAACCTTCCAGGATATAGACGAATGCGCGGCCGTCCCGGGTCTCTGCGAAGGAGGAAGATGCATCAACTCCGTTGGCTCGTTCTCTTGCGAGTGTCCTGCAGGGCAGAGGAGGCACCGCACCTCAAATAACTGCGAGGATATAGACGAATGCGAAGATCCCGATATATGCCCGGTAAGTTTGTTTAGTTTAGTTGCTCTGTAATTTTAACCATTTATAACCTAACATAGAAATTTTTCAATTCTACAAGTGCTTACTTTTTAACAAGCTTTTTAGCTTCGCCTGTATGTTTGTTTGCTTGTTTGTAACCGACTCCTTCGAACACAATTTGGCCCACTTTCCGCAGACAGATTTTATTCAAACTTTGCAGACTCTTCAGGGGCCGATGACATTACAATAATTTGGTAAGCGTATCCCATTATCCTGACTAGAATCGCCAGGACTTATAACTTTTACTTTTTAGTTCGATTTATTATAAAAGCGTGTTTTAGTTACGTTATGTTTTTTGGTCGATGGCGCTAATGGAGATTAACGACATAAACTAAACCAAAAAAAAGCAAACTTCAACTTTATAACATCAATGAAAATATATTTGTAAAAAGATAAAAAAAAAAACAACTAACAAGCAAAAAAGAGTTACCAACCAAAATAAAACACATTGAATAATAGCCCAATAGACCGTTGTCTTGCAAGCCGAAAGTTATATATTTAAATTCCGAAAACATCTTTTTTTTTGATATTTGTACCTTGAATTAGGATGAGACGGGCAGATCATTCGATTGTTTGAAAATAAAGATGATCCATGTGCCGGATGGGCACGTAAAGCGAACATCTTTGGCAATAGTTATAGCATGTCAGTGCTTTCAAATATCCCGAGAACTAATCCATACTTGGAATTTAATTTATCCCTTTGGGTCGCGGAGGAGGACTTACTACAATAAGGTCAGCAAAAAGGGAATAGTAAATTTTTAAGAAGGGCTAATATTTGCTACTTTTTCAAAGTAGACTTCAAAATTAAATTATTGTTCAATATTTTGGATCGTGTGGATATAAATAAAATGGGTTGTCTCGAAATAAAGCAAGATGATGTAGCCTCAATAAGAATAAATTATCTTTTAAAATAATACAAATGCGTATGGTACTGTAAAGGTAAATACTTATTTTGTTTACTTGACGATGAGGTTAGATGTATTTGATGAATATCTAACGAGCATATCACGCCTTGGAGGTTGATCGTCAGTCATGACGATGCTCTATAAATTATGGACTTTACACGAGCTTTAAGTAACCAGAGATGGTAAATATTAGGTTTTACCGGTAAAACTTAGATTTGACCGCAGTACGGGCTTTTATATGTTAGCGCGGCGACCCAGCAAGGTTGTTGGCGAGTAAGGTTAGGACAGACTGACCTCTTCCATCCTCCGGTTTGCACTGCTTAACCAAGGTGCTCCGGTCGCTGGTTGTGGTTGCTGTTTAGTCTTCTTCGCCAACATTCGCGAACCTTCGATAGCTGATTGGAAGCGTGTTGAATTTATCTATATGGCGTCAATCCGATAGACATCAATCGATAGACAAGGGTTTAGAGGCGGAATTCTGAGCGGATACAACTGCAAATGCGCCCGTATGGTTCAAGCTCTGACAACTAAAGAGAGCGTGGCCCGTTTATGCATACCGGAGGACGGTCGAGCGTCACCCGGTTAAACCGAGGGTATATTGAGCGCCGCTACTAGTGGCCTGAACAATAACATATATATGTTGTATCACCGTAGTAAAGAACAAAGCAAACATATTAGAAAACGAAAATTTTAACACATATTGAAATATATATTTATTTGTTTATTACAGAATGGAAAATGCGTGAACACGGAAGGAGACTACTATTGTCTTTGCAATCCTCACTTCATTCCGAGTCCGGATAAAAAGTTCTGTATAGGTAAGTTACTGTTAATCATTGATAAAGTACAGACAAATTAAAAATACTATTAATAAGTTAGACAATAAAATATTACACTTACATCGTTAAAAGAATAAATTCCTTACATTTTACTCTTTGAAGTATTTCTCTTTTCGTTCCCTTAGTCTTTTCCATTTCTGTTTGTATTAATTTTTAACCGACTTCAAAACGACCTTGTGTTTTTTATGTATGTTCGCGCATGCCTCTGCCAATAAGAACCGTTTTTAAAAAATATTTTTTCGTCTTATACGGTATACTTCCGGAATGGTTACATAAAATTTTCAATGGTTTTTCTTAAAATGGTTCAATAGTTTTTCTTTTAAATCAAAATAATAAAATTGATTTTATGTATTTTGTGCGCGTATCTCCGTCACTTACTCGTATGAACCAATTTCAAAAATTCTTTTTTTATATAATAGAGTTCAAAAATTTATTCTTTATAAATAGTTCCATAATTTTCAAAAAATCAGTATAGTAGTTTGTTTTTTTAAATAAAAATAACAAAATTTGGGAATGTTCGCATATATCTCTAACACTGTTGTTATTGTTTTAAAAAAATATATTTTATCGGATATGGTATATTTTCAAAATAACCTCACAAAATTTTCGTACAAATCGGATGAGTTGTCTATTTTTAAAACAAAAATAACGAAGAAGATATGTTTCGAAAGTACATTTTTAAGGCGTTTGAAGTCGGTTTTTGTAATTTTCTGTGAACATAAACTCGTTCTTATTTTAATAAATGTGCTATTTTCTTCAAGCGTCTCTTTCTCTACCTTTATCTTTTAAATCCATTTTTTTCATCTTCCTCTTCCCTTTTACAGATGGTCGAGTGGGAAGCTGCTTCGCGTACTTGGGAGAGACCGGGGAATGTGGGGAGAGGTTACCAGTCCCACTTTCGAACCGGGATTGCTGTTGCGGATACAATATGGGAAGGGCGTGGGGTGATTTGTGTGCGCCGTGTCCTCCTAGGGGATCTAGTAAGTGTTTGAGATTAAAAAAAAAACCTTTTTAAATAGCTTCAAATTTGTTGACTCCATCTATCGCATGTCGTGTACAGCCAGCGTGAAGTAGCAGGCAAATCCAATATGGCGACGCTTAGTTTGTTTCCTTTATCTTAGGGCGTAAGATCTTCTTCAATACATTCTGTCCATCCATTTGTAGGGACCCCTCGGTCTCTTCTGCGGTGTCCAGTTCGACATTATTTTGGGCGCCCTATTGTCATCATATTTTTTTTCTATAATCAGATTTTGAAGTTATACTTCTTTTGGTGCGTTAGGGAAAAATTACGAGAGTAAACTTTTACGATGCACGCGCACACCATTATGAAGTTAGCTAGTCAACGTGTCATGTCATCATTTGTCATGTAGTGTATAGCAATAGCATTTATATGAAATATAAGAATCGCAGCAACATCGAGTCTGTAACATTGACAAGTATTTCAAACATATTTCACTAGATTGCGCATCTAAGGTAAAATATTTACAAAACGCAGCCCTTCTGACAGTTCATAAGTTCCTTAATAGATGTCACTACGTGCCAAATATTAAGATTAAAGGAAGGTTATGTGTTCATTATTTACGATATATAAATAAACTTTATTTAACTAGATAATGCGTTATAATTAAACATCCGATGTATTAAATACTCTTTATTCTATTATTAGGATCGTTTTTTCTTCAAACGTAGGATAACAAGAAAGATATTTTTTTAGAAAGATTCTTATCAAGTCACGTCAAAGAAGTATAACTTCTTACGCACGTACTTATGCTCACACACTTTTTTATCACTAACTTATAAAAAAAATATTTTTCCAGCCGAATGGACTCACTTATGCGGTGGTGGTATCATCCCACCCGATTGGAGAAGGAATGACACCAGTGGTGGGGATGCTCAGCCGATCGCCAAGATCAATGAATGCATGCTCAGAGACGGCATTTGCGGATTGGGTGATTGCGTCGACAAGGATATTGGGTGAGAAAAAAATTAATAGTATAGCGCAAAAGAAGGAAGACTGAGGTTGTGTAACTTCCGTCATTCGGCAACAGATGGCATATTTCTACCATCTTTTGACTGTGAGTTAAAATAAGCCATTTTAAAAAAGATGGTGACAACTGAGTCATTTTGTTAATTTCCATACTCATCTGAAACTGCTTGACCGAGTTTAATGAAATTTTATACGTATATTCGGTATGTCTCATAATCGGTAATGTTGTGGTAATCAAATGCATCACACACTTTGAAAATAGGCAGTTGTTCATTACTTTATTTTATGACTACTATTTAATGTAAAGAGTTGATTAAACGTAACGTAAGAAACTCGTATGGAGAAATCTCAATTGCGTATACCTTGAAGAACTTATGTGATTTCCATTGCTTGGTGTATATATATGTATTTTTGTTTCTGAGGCTTACGCGATTATTAGACAATTTTAAATTAAACAACTTTACGGATTTTATGGCGGGTTCGAACCCTTTACAGCGTTCATGATCACGGGTAGGACTGAGGTGTTTGATCTACTGGTCTCAGTTGTCAATCCTGCATACCGTCAGCTTGAATATTAATTATTAGTCCAATAAGTAGTTACTGCGTAGATCGGACTAAAAATAAAATTCAAGCTGACTGTATGCATAATTGATGAGTGACAGGTGGACACCAAACACCTCAGTCAGTAGAAACGTCGTGTAATAAAATTGAAATAAACCGCGATAAAATCCGTGAAATTGTTTGATTTAAAAATATGTACGCTGGATTCCTTTCAATTAATGAAATAATGAAGTAAATCGCTTGAATAGAACGGTCTGGTGAATTTTGTATTATTTTTAATATTTTTACCTTCGAAGCCTAGTGGAGTCCTTGCTCTGTAAATCTGAGATCGTGGGTTTGAATTCCGTGGAGGTCAATAAGATTGTGTTTTATCTTGGTTGGGTTAGGGAATTACGGGCTGATCACCCGATTACCCGAAAAGAAAGATGATCCATGCGTCGGATGGGCATGTAGAAAGTCGGTACTGCGCCTGATCTCTCTCCGGTCGAGTCGGATATTCTTATTAGGCTGCAAGAGTAAGGCAACAGAGAATGCGTCTGTGTTAGCGCGTTTTGTAGTAGCTTATCGTAAGTTGGCTGATCTCAATGTAGACTGGCCACTGTGGTCATAATTCAGTCAGGAGGACTTTTTTAATTATAAATATAATAGTGATAAAATATGTTTGATTGTGGCAGGTACCAGTGCGAGTGTTGGGACGGGGCTGAGGCTGCCGAGCAGGATGGGAACCCGACCTGCATAGATATCGACGAATGTGCGTTGGAATACTGCAAGGGGGGCACTTGCGTCAACAAACCTGGCGGTTTCGAGTGCAGGTGGGTGAATATGGATATATTAAGAAAGACAAACGAGCAAACGGTTCACCTGATGGTAAGCGATCCTGTCGCCTATAGACACACGCAACATCCAGAGAGTTGCGAGTGCGTTGTCAACTTGGGAATTGGATAGAATAGGTTTATTGGATCGGGTGGGTTGGAATTAAGAATTTGGATGGGACAGGAGTGGGAAAAGAAAAGGATAGACAGGGCGATTTTACTTTCACGGGAGCGTGCCGCAGAAGTGCAGCTAGAGCTGTGGAAAGATGTTATGCTCTACCACCTGAAAATGAGGGTGAATGTATAAATTACTTTCAAATTCAAAACATCTTTATTCGCTTAGACGCTTACGCGTTCTTATGAGGCATCAAAATTTTACCTTAGCATGATATCAATGTTCGTGATAAAGCTACCGCTCGGAAGGCAAATTCTGCTGAGAAGAGCGAGCTAGAAAGTTGCTCAGCAGTTGCTCTTTTAAAATAATGTAGGTTTACAATTATCTGTGTTACAATTATTTTGAATTTTGCACTTAAATTGGTCATATGGACGGTTGAGTACAGATAGTGGGATTTTGTTATACATACATGCGTATACCTTAAACCATGCATGACTCATTCGTCTTTTGTAGACGAAAGCTTGGTATAAAGATTATCCTTATTTCTAGTATTAAATTCATGTCTATCACTATTTATTAAATGTAAATGTATTGGCTGATAAATACGATATTACAAAAGACAACATTTTATTTTCAGATGCCCACCCGGGTTCGATCCCGTGGAGAACGGGCTAAGATGCAGCGACAAGAACGAGTGCGAGATGACCAATGGTGGCATGTGCACCAATGGGGTGTGCACAAACGTAGATGGCGGGTGAGTCGATCAAATATTTCATGTACTTGAGTAAAAGTCATAATTTTTTTCTTCTTCTTCT
>JAOCPS010054119.1:0-16577 GCA_025505425.1 Graphium colonna | reverse complement strand
AAGGAAAAATAATTTGGTTTTTTTATTTGGACCCTTTGCCCCCCATTCCGCGAATATAAAAACGCTCCCTCGTATATGTTACGTATCTATAGATATGCAGTTTAGAAATATTCGATATTAAGATTTAAACTCATATATGTTTACAAAAATTAAAAAAGTTATCAAGCTTATTAATTTTGTTCACTGCTAAGAGCTATAAATATGTTATTACGGAATAATAATTTTATAATAATACATTGATGTTTTAAAAACACCTAACTGCAGATATGTATTGTTGTAGAAAATAAAAAGATATATTCTTTTTGTTTAAAAAAAAATACGATTCTTTGACAATAAGCTCTATAGCTTGTGTTGCTAGGGAGATTAGGAAGAACAAACACCCATATAGGGCACAATATAATTGTGTCCTATATGGGTATTCGTTGTCCATACAAATAATTGCCCCTAGTGAGAATCGAACCCACGACATGCGACGCCAAAGCCAACGGCTTGGTAACTGCGTCAACTGGTAATTAACTCTCATCGAAGTCAAATCTACTCTTACGTCACTAGATCTCCAAAACTAGAGGTCAGGCTAACTCTTATTATTGCATAGGCATCAATTGTAACCAATTTTTACGGCCTAGTTGAGTTGCATAGGCATCAATTCTAATCATAGACACCTCTCGCTCTTTGTCAGGTCATCGCGCTTTTATGCGACTTGTAAAGATATAACACTCTATGAGAAAGAGAAAGGACGATAAATTCTGCACCCACTGATGTATAGCGCACTCCGTCTTTCAAAGAAATTTCATTCAAAATTTCGCGACAAAAGTCACGTTCAGTTGCCAACATCAAATTACTTTCCACTTCAAGTACATGGTTTTACGTGTTTTTTTTTTTTTTTTTTTCTATGAAACGTGTTGGAATTTTAGACTAAATTTACTGAAAAACTAATGTAGATGTTGAAAAGGCATGTAAATATTTCGGTATTCTTGTATATTTTGAAATATATGTAATAATTTTGAAAATGGGCGTAGAAATGACATACTCTATTTTCCAGTTAGAATCTTATAAAATTCGTAATACGGCTGCTTTAAAATAGTATTATTTCTTATTGGAAATGTAAATGCAAATCCGTCATTTATTTTGTTATAGTCTTGGTATTTTCCTAGATTTTAGGAGTTTCCCTAAACATACCGTTTTTCCACGGTAAAGTCAATTAGCGGCCATTTTGATTTTATAAACACCTAAAACCAGAGGGATTAATTTAAACTCAAAGTTAATACTTCCTATGTGAAGACTTTTACTACGAACGTTTTTCTCACTACAGTCCCATACTAAAACTGGTACCACTGTAGTGCACACCAAACACGTATAAGTGTAACATTTTTTTTTTACATTTTAACCGACTTCAAAAAGGGTAGGATCTCAATTCGGATGTTTGTTTTTTCGGTACGTTCGCGCGTATCCCTGTTTTTTTTAAATTGCATTCAGAAATCCACCAATTTAAAAAAAAATCCTATTTTATTGAAAGTGATCTCATTAAATTTTTAGATAAATCGGTTTAGTAGTCTGTTATTTAAGGCGTTTTAAGTGGGGTTTTGCTATTTTCGGTGAAAATATTCTAGTATTGTTCTTTTCCAATGCCATTAAAATATATGTATAATAGGTAACTACATCTTGTAAGGTAGAATTTAGAGATTTTCTTCTTCGATGCACATCTCTCTTTCTATTCCTATCTCCGCGCCGTTCGCACCTTCCCAATGGCGGAAATAACCACCGCGCTCCGGAAATACACTCTCCTTTCACGTTTCATTTAATTTCGACCGATGTCTTCCGAAAATACTGACACGTACGGTGCGCGTCCGTAAATAAATGCAAATGATTAAAGACTGAACGAGTTTTATTTTTAAAAAAAATCCGAAACGGAATACGCCTTAGCAGTAATTTTATTTAATGGAATTTTTTAAAAATCACGAAGATACATGTAAATAACTAAAGAATTTTGAAAGTTGAGGGAGGAATCGGTATACTACATTAAAATCGTTTTTTCATGATAAGGAAGACAAACCGGCAGAAGGTTTACCCGATTCCGTCGAAATTGGATAGAATAGTTTTTATTGGATAGGATGAGGTCGGGATTCAGGATTGGGTTGGACAGGAGTGAGAAAAGAAAAGGGTAGTCATGGCCATCCAGCATCCCCAAAAGTAATGCATACTTTTTTTTATGCCGACTTTATAATAGGGCTCGGGCTCTACACTATAACTTAACATCTGGCGATTTGTCTGCTCGTTTGACAATTTTTGTCTAATAATAATTTTCTTTTATATTATTTCACGTAATCCTATGATAAAATAATCACATATCTTCAAAGCATGTTAATACGCTAAAATAAAACTTGTGAAACGTTAGAAGATAATAATAACCTTGAGCCTTTTGATAATATTTTTAAGCAGCTTGCATGGAGTTTTGATAAACTGCTTTTTAATATAAATAAAAAACAAATGAAAGGGTAGATATATAATTGTTTTATGATACTCATACTACTGTATGAGAAACTCATAAGTACAAACTAAATCAAGTGTCAAAAAAATTCACCAAGATTGTCATCGTAAACTGTGGTAGCTCAGTGCCCTGGCGCTCGCTTTTAATTCCCTTTATTTCTCTAGGCGAACTAGTTCGATCCCTGAAGCCGACTCCAATGAAATTGTTAATTTAGTGATTGCCCTTTTAAGTGCCGACTTACCACGTGCTTAACTAAAAATATTGTGAGGAAACCGGCATACATATCTGATAAGTAATAAAATTATTTCTAAGGTATGTGAAGTTCGCTAATCCGCACTTTGGCCGCTTCCTATACCCTCTGTCTAGAGGAGGGCTTTGCTCACCGGTGGGATAATTTGAAAATAGGCTGTTACTATGTTACTGTAGACGGCCAAGATATTTCTATGTGCGGGTTTGAACACGCAATCGTTTTAAACATGTTACTGCTAAATCCGAATGATACCTACATACTATCTTGGTACACAAGAGTACGTAGTAAGTACATGAGATTTTGAATTAGAAAATTCTCAAAGTTTAAAAATTTCTTCACCCCTTAGGATTGTTATACATAGGCATCAGGTCACAAACGAATTCGGCTCAAAAAACTTAGAGGATACCCTGTTGCTTGCAGAAACTTTATTAATACGTTGCGTTATTTTTTCTGTTTTTTCCTAAGGTATTAATGTCTGTCTGTATGTCTGCAGGTCGGCGGATCGCGCGGGCGTAGCGAGCGCAGGCAACGCGTACTGAGCTGCTGCAAGTGCGTACGGGGCTCGGAGCTAGCGCGCCACCATGAACGAGCTGGACAGCCTGCGGCAGGAGGCCGAGACGCTCAAGAATGCTATACGGGTGAGTTGGATATAACGTGTTCATCGTCGTAGCAGATATCGGAGTGAAAGTACCGAAAGAAATGTAAATAGACATGCGGTAGCAGAGCACTGTGTCTGATTTTGTTGTAAACTCGCGTGGCTAAGGTAGCCAGTAGTTTACCGCCTGTCCAAGGTAAGTTGTATGCGGCCTTGCTATACAAACCGGATGTTGTTGATTCAAATCTCACCTGGGGACAACTATTTTTGATGTGTTCCTAGGTTGGGGTAGTGTAACGCGGGTTGATCACCTGATTGGTTGAAATTAAAGATAAACAATGCTTCGGATGGGCATGTAAAGAGTCGGTCCTGCGCTTGATCTCGAGCAATCAACAAATATTGTTAGGATATGTAAAGTTTTCTAATCCCTGGGCCGCGTGGTAGACACTTTTCTGTACCCTCTTGTCTAAAGAAGACCTTTGCCCAGCGGTGGGACAATTTTAAACAAGTTGTTACTTCATTTTCTTACTAGGTTACGAGTATAGATTCTCAGGTGGTGAAGCACATTCTTCACTGTGGCTCTGCAGACTCTGCTCTGCTCTGGCAGACGAGAAAAAATCCTGTCATCTCCTCAAAAATTATAACAATAAACTCAATTTATTAATCCAACATGGAACACTTTAAAGGGGGTGTAAACAAGCAAATATTTAACTAAAAATCATAGCACAAATAACACATACTAATAGAACAAATAATAATTACACAATAAGGCTTCAGCTCAGGTTTATGTTGGCCTAAACCAACGCTGGTTTTCTGCCGTCACCTTTATGTAGTATACACACACTACCTACTTCTTCTAATGTATTACAAACACTGCTCTCTTCTTTACCCACTATTTTGCCCTCCTCATTTAAACTTTCACTCTTCTAGTGTTGCGTGTATCGTTGGGCGACGGTACCGCTTAACATTAGGTAAACCGTCTCCACGTTTGAGGGGAGCAATAATCTATGGCAAAGCAGGGAGAGGGAGAACTCTGTTTTCTGTGCTATCAATACACTCAAGGAATGTCACACTTAAGTTCAGATTGAATACTTTTCGCTTGCCAACAACGCGTACCGCATTATTTTCTTATTTATTTTTATAGTCTGTATTTTACTTTTGGTTACCGACTTCAATAAAGGAGGATGGTTCTTAATTAGAATGTTTGTATGTTTTTCTTATGTACGTTCTTATGTCGTACATCTCCGTCATTTATGAACCGATTTTAAAAATTCTTTTTTATCTTATACGGTATTCTTTCGAAATTGTCCGATAAAAATTTTCGAAAAAAATCGGTTCATTAGTTTGTCTTTTAAATGAAAATAACAAAATTTAGAAATGTTTGTATATATCTCTGCCTTTTTTGAACTGTATTGAAGAATTTTTTTGTCTGACAGGGTACTGTACAATGGTATTACAATTTTTTTTTATAAAAATCGGATTAGTAGTTTGTTTTTAAAAATCAAAATAACGGAGAAGATATGTTTCGAAACTGCACCTTTAAGGCGTTTGTAGTCGGATTTGTAATTTTCTATGAAAATAAACATGATGACATTTACATATCTATTTTTTTTCCATTGATGTAAGAAATGTAATATTCAAATACACGCATACTCGGCCTCAATCAGAAGGTGACGTACATATACAACTCTCTTTATTGTTCATTTGTTTTTTCTTACAAAGGCATTTTTGTAGTGGAATGTGCTGTTGGAATTTCCGTAGTCTATTGAAAATAAACTGAAAGGATTTATCGCAACGCTTAAACAAAATGATAGCTATGTACGTGTTTAAATCTTTATCTTAAGATATATTAGTGAGACGGAAGGTCGGCCTCGCGCGTACCAGCTGATCACACCAGCCACACATTATTTATTGGAAAATTTGGGCTAAAAATATGTCTTTTAATTTTATTACATAAATATGATGACAATCGAGCACCGACTGCTTTCATTTTATATCGTAGGTGATCACCGATCACCTGCACATATAACCGGTAGTCGGTCTGAGAATCGGTCGTAATTTTTTTGTCATACGGGAGTTTTGAAAATTGGTAATTTTATAGATTTCGATGTGCTCTTTGCGAATTTCAACTTTCCGTCTAAAAACAGTTTTTTTGACGTTATCAATCACCTTTTTGACTCATTTTACAATAAAAATTGTTGTATACTAAATTAAACTAGAGAAAATTTCCTATAATATGTCACTTTTTTTTTGTAAAAAAAAGGGCGCTACAAAATTACTTCAACATTCGTTCTGCCCAAAAACTCATTTTCACACTACCATGGGTTAGAGTTAGAGTAAGTGCCGCGTTTTTTTATCGTGGTATGCCCAGTAGCCCTAATCCACTTAACTGTCGATATTGAGCATGGGCGTAACTAGGGTTATTTTCCAGTACGGGAACTAAACCATTCTGTAGTGGGCACTAGACCATCCTGGGGTGGGCACTAGATCATCCTGAGATGGCCACTAGACCATTCTGGAGTGGGCACTAGACCACCCTGAGGTGGACACTAAACCATCGTGGGATGGGCGATAGACTATCCTGGGGTGGGCACTAGATCATCCTGTGATGGACTCTAGACCATTCTGGAGTGGGCAATAGACCAACCTGGGGTGGGCACTAGACCATCCTGGGGTGGACACTAGACCATCCTAAGATGGGTCGTGTCCACCTCAGGATGTTCAATGAGCACAGATAAAGCTGTACTCACTAGAAAGAACAGAAGTTCTACCCTCTAGAAATACATGCTGGCTTCATACAAATCGTTACTAAGAAATTGAGATTTGAAATAATTGTATTTGTTTATTGCTCTCGGTCGGTTCAAAAGATATATTCCATATTGTTTGACTCGTTTTCCGCAAAACGCATGTTCGCGTCATTATTTTCTATGAATCTAAGCAAGCGGAACGATTGTTGGATGTTCTCGAGTCACTTCCTTAGTTAGTCACGCACAATTATGAAACGTCGAGCGTCTTTACAGCTGTTTTTGAAACATATTGATAATGTAAAAATTTTAGCGTGAATTTTCCGCAATTGTTTGTGGTTTTGATCGATTGATAATAGGTATTGGTTTGACGTGTTAGATCAAAAACAAGCTATCTATAACTTGTTTGTATTGAATGCAATGATAGCTAGTCTGGGAAAATATTCCAGCATTATACATGGACTTTTAGTACAGGATTATAATAATACAAAATTTAGTATTTTACATGTATGATATTTCCATGTGCAGCGGAAAGCTTCAGTTATAATTTTTTTTAATACAAAGAATGATAATTGAACAGACGGTTCACCTGATGTTAACCCCGTCACCCGTAGACACAACATCCGGAGAGTCGCGATTGCGTTGTCAACCTGGGAAATTGGATAAAATAGGTTTATTGGATAGGATGGGGTCGGGATTTAAGATGTGGAGGAGAAGGGAAAAGTGAAAAAAGAAAAAGGTAGGAATGACCGACCGGCAACCGCAAAAGTCATGCATACTTTATTTTACTTCCCTACTACGTACTTCCCCAGACGAGCGTGACCGTAAATGTGCAGCAACTTAAAAAAAAGGGCCCATCCATAGATATATAATTTTACTACTAGAGAAAATATCAACAAATTTGTTTGCGTTTACTAAATTGTAGGTTTTCACTGGATTGTGTTAACATCGTATTTTTAACTTCTTACATAACATTACTTATAATAAAATATAAGCTATAATAGGACTTTCCAAAATCCGTTCGTGAATGATGTAGCCGCTAATCCGCAAATCCTATTTACCTGTGTTAATTTCCAAACCGTTCAATTTCAAATACGAGACTATCTTTTTACATATATCCTTTGGACGGTCTAATTGACGATCTCCTCCCGCAGGATGCCCGCAAGGCGGCGTGCGACACGTCGCTGGCGCAGGCCACTGCCAACCTGGAGCCGATCGGGCGCATTCAGATGCGCACGCGGCGCACGCTGCGAGGCCACCTCGCCAAGATCTATGCGATGCACTGGGGCAGTGACTCCAGGTCAGTACTACAAAAATTTCTAACACTCCAATAAATGAAAGACACCTTTCCAGCACTGCAACAAATACAAGACACCTTTGCAGCACTCCAACAAATCCAAGATACCTCTGTAGCACGCCAACAAATCCCGGACACCTTTCTAACACAATTAACAAATTCAAATACATATTTGAGCACTGCAACAAATCCTTTCTAACACGCCCGCAAATCCAAGACACCTTTTTAGAGCTCCAACAAATTCTAAAAAAACTGACTCACACCGACACAACTTTCTTCTACACGATGCATTAGGACAGCGACTCTAGTTGATTACCACAAACCGACACAGACCAACATCCAGACAAATCAAAGTATTTTTTTCTTAAACCTACTTGCTGCATTTGCTTCCAACTATATATCAATAATACGCGTGAATCTGCCAAATTTTGACGCTCAAGACGAAAGCAAATGAGATCCGGTCTTACCGTTGCACGACTAGATTATCAGTTACGACCTCGTGTAATACATCTCTGACCACAAAATGCCGAAAAAGAGTTTCGACTATTTTACCTCTTCTAAACATAGAGCTAGGTTACACGATGAAACCATCAAACTTTATTACAAAGAATTGGTTGCTAGAATTCTAAATCAATCTAACAATAAAACTTTCGTTTTATAATTAAGATCTTTTTTCAAATAGATCAAAGGAAAAACAAATCTATAGCAACATTTTTATTTTTTATTTCTTGCACTATTTAGAATAATTTAGTGCCAAAGATGGACCTAATGACATGCTTATAGCTAAGAATATACCATACGATCATTTTCTTATACAAACTACCTAAAGTAAAGCAAAGCTTGCAATGTCTAAAACTGCGTAACCTATGGTACGTTTTTGTCAGAACAATATTTCAAAGTATCCAAACCGTCGGTACGTTTTGGTCGTGACGACATGGGTCGTAATTCAAAGCGTATGCAACAGTATAGCACCTTTCGCTCAGCGTCTACGTGTTTGGCTAGATCTGTTTATACGGCAAAATGGGCCACTAAAAATACTTACACGAATGCTGCGTTAGAAGCAAGGCGTAGGAAAACAAATGCTCTACGCTGCGGGAACAATTCCTTCCGGCTATTGCTGACGTTCAATTGAATTGAATTGCTGACGTGTTGTATGAATTCCTCGAAATTGCGGTATACTTGAAAATATTGCAGCCTGTTTCTCAGTATAAAGAAAAGTTAAAATGTTGAGAGCGAAACAAAATCTTACAAACTGGATGCTCTTTCTACTTGCATGCTCCTTGTTCTTGAATCCACTAGTCAATAGTGTGCATGCAACATTGAAATTTTATGATCATAATCGATGCCATCGTTAATAAACATTACGCCGTTTTAATTTTACATTATATTTCATAGTAATTTCATTGCCGTTTTGTTATGCTTAGGCGTTGTAATAAGTACTATTGAATAAAATTTACATATAAACTTGGAATCCAACGTCCATCTGTCCTTTGATACATTTGTTTGCGCTTCGATTTTACGCATCGCCGCGAATTCGAATCTGTTCTCGCCGCGGCCACTAATCACGTGAGCCAATACGTTTGATTTATCACAGACTCGGCACCCGCGTTGGAAAGAGCGGTATGTGGAAATCTGTACGCGTCACGATGTTTTAATTTAGAGGCGGGTGTCGTGTCCATCAACCTGGATCCATCGGCTACCGGAGTTCTATATTCGATTGGACCGCCTCGATCCAATATTGGAAACGTTTCATTGATTTACGTTTAGTCTGTAGTCTACCGTCTAACGTTTTTTGCTTTAGTCCGAAATAATTGATCGTATATAAGCTATTGACATATTAAATCAATCCAAAAATGCAAATCTCTTATCTCTAAACTCTGAAACAGGTGAAAGGCGTTATTTTCTATGTAATTTCAGTCGTATAATTAGATTTATACTTTATAATTTTCCATTGATATCTTTGAAATTTGTTTTATTTTTATTACTTCGACAAGGACACTTATTGGAGCCGCTGTTATTCTACTCTTGCAAAATAAAAAAAATTACAAACTTTATATTTTGCTTTACAGTTTCAAAGGTCATAAAACTTCTATTTAATTTTCACTTCTTTAGAGAGTCATGAGAGACATATTGTGTGTATAAATACTAGTTAAATCACTCTGCAAGGACGTAAAAAACATTTGTTTTCGACACTGCGACTCGACTCGAAGTACTCCCAACACCCACGTTGTATTAAAATTTAGTGTGCGGCACCATCATACGTATTATAAATAGTTGGTTAGACCCAATGTTGAGATCACTTCGCATATTCGCGTCCCTGTTTACATTACATTTCATAACTGAACAAGGCTGAAGTGCTTTTGACTATATTAATATTGGGCGCCGCGACGGAAATAGCCGAATTGTATCGATTGTTAGAAACATTGTTCGGTGAGCGCAACCTCAATATTGAGAAGGAAAGGACAAGATTCTAGAATGCTTTTATGCTCGTGTTCGTAAGCGCCAATATCTTTAAGTAACTTGGTTTAATTTACAGATTCACTCTCTTTAATTAATTTTATATTAACAGAGTGTATGTTTATGTGTAAGACAATTCTAAAATTTTAAGTTTTATTTTGTCATTTAGAGTTTAGTCATTAAGCCAAGTTAATGTGTTGGACAGCTACATATATGCATTTTTCTATTCCCCGACTTCTTCTTCTCTTTAGTAAAGTGACTTCATCAAGAGTAGCTTGATGATTGTGCCATGTCAAGGTTGAATAAAACAGTTGATCAGTAATAGGATTGAAAAATAAGTTTGACTTTCGTTCGGTACATAGTCTTGAAATGGAAATCGTTACCTATCCCTCGATAGTACTGTTTTGAATGAAAGATAGATTGTCTTATCTTTAACCCCTTATACAATGTCTGCAAAATAAAGATATAAAGCATTACAAACATGCTAAAATTAGGATTTTTAATAAGATACTTTCATAGTGTATTTAGTTCCTATTTCTGGGGTCTGAAGAAAAAAATACTTGGTAAATAATACTTAAATTTTTTACCTCTTTATAAAAACATGGCATACCCAAGCATTTGGATGGTCTAAAGTGTAGTAAATGAGTCACTTGGCTTGGTATTGGTAAATGTATTTGTCATTATTATTTGAGTCAGCGTGCTTGGATGGGTTTATCAAGAATTTTGAAATACATTGTTTACTTGTAGTTCAGTCTAGATTTTGACTTATACTTGATTGACATAATGTGTTTACATTTATCTTTAAAATTAATGACCTTGACCAAAGAGGAGACAGTTCAAAAATTTTGTATGAACTATCATACAAAATTTTTGAACTGTCTCCTCTTTTGATATTAAAAAAAAAAGGAATTTTACACTTGCCAAGTATGTACTTCCTTCCATTTGTAATGCCTTATATAAATCTTATTTATTACTTTTCTTCAATTTAATTACACTAGGTGAATGACTACACTTGCTACCATCATTTATTACAAAAAAATACTTAGTCCACCCACCCGTCTCTGATATAAAAATGTTTTGCTTGTGTAGTCCTAATGCAAATTTAATTCAAAAAAGTGTACAGTCTAACTGAACCTTCTACTCACTTCTTCAACTATTCACTTTACATCATATCAACTGCCGTTCCTTTAATCATGAATAACATTTGTTTAGTAATAAAATAATCAGATGAATTTTCCACCGTTTTAATAAAAACAAGATGTTGCCTTACCTTTTTTTAAATAATTGCATTCTAGGTTACGCCTTATATCGTAAGCTGTTTGCTAGTCCAAGTCGCGTCAAATTTCGCCCAGCCATTTCGGAGAGCAACCGACTCAAACAGATTCATAGACAGACCGACAAAGATCCTAAAAAGGACAATGCCCAAAGTGGTACCAAGAATTCTCATGCATAAAATTCAAAATTATTACCATAATTTTTTACAAGATTACTCAAGGATTTGTTTTTGAAACCAGTAATTTAATTTAAAATATAAAAGTATGAAATTTCCTTTACATACATGACTTTGGTCATAGAGATGTGGAATGCAATAAAAACTATTTTCTATGGATAGATTTTTCGATTTTGTCAAATATCTTCGAAACCTGGATTTTCTTTAAGGAAAGAACTTCTGTAGGAGTTAATATTATAAGTCTTATATCTAAAAACAAAGTTCGTAGTAGTATCAAAAAAAATCTTGGTACAGAATGCCATATAAAAATGTTCATTTTCCTATATTGTTTGTAAAGTATTGTTGTGATACTTTAAAATACATTTAGTAATAAGCTCTATATTTAACATTGCAGACACTTTAATTTTATTTATATGGACACTTCTCGTATCTCCTCAGGAACCTGGTCTCCGCCAGCCAGGACGGCAAGCTGATCGTGTGGGACAGCCACACCACGAACAAGGTGCATGCCATCCCACTCCGTTCTTCTTGGGTGATGACCTGCGCGTACGCTCCTTCTGGATCGTACGTCGCTTGCGGTGGTTTGGATAACATTTGCTCGATCTATAGGTGAGTTCTATCCCATAATAATGATAACAGTATGTCCTTGTCAATATTTGTCAATATGCGATCTGACTTAATTAGTAAAAGGACATGGGATTGGATCTGTGGAAATATGTTGTGTGAGGATTTATTAACTCATAAAAAATTCAATGTAAGAAAAATAGTGCACTAGAAAAAATATATTAATTAACAGTCTTGTCTGATACTTTGTATATTTAAATAATTGCACAATAAGCGCATCAAGGGTTCCGTACATTAGGACCACCTTACATTGTGTGATGTGATTAAAATTTTAAGGTTTAGTGATTTTTTCTATACTGTTGTCAATTGATTTTGGTTTCTTGCCAAATTTCATGCTTCTATCGAAACGGAAACGAAATTAAATAATAAAGAACATTCTCAATTTTTTTATAGATAATATAATTCTTTGATAGAGTCAAAATATGCGGCATAACCAACTGTATCTTTTAACTGTAAATTATTATTTTATCACTGATTGTAGGGTTTAGATGATTAAATTGAAATTAAAGTGCACAGGTTTGTAAGCTGTCTGTTAGGTTTTAATATAAATTTTATACAGTTTCATGGCAAAAAGCTTATTGATGGATAGATAAACTGATGGACAGTGATGTTCCTATAAATTTTCTTTTTTCTTTTGATCCCAAACCCTAAAATAGCATAAAAGTAAAGTAATATAATTTCTCCAATTTTTTTTTGAAGAAGGTCCAGGTTTGTGATACATGCCTAACACTCCCAGTTCATCTGCTATTATTATGTTATACATGTTATTAATCTGTACGTTTATGTGCAGCCTGAAGACGCGCGAGGGCAACGTGCGCGTGTCGCGCGAGCTGCCCGGCCACTCGGGCTACCTGTCCTGTTGTCGCTTCCTCGACGACAACCAGATCCTCACCAGCTCCGGCGACATGACTTGGTTAGTGTTTATATCAGAATTAAGTCATTAAATACATACAATATACAGTGACTGGTGAGTCACCTTTAATGTTATGAAGAATAATAATTTTAAAAATAAATATTGATTTACCACTGAGCGAACATAATCTAAACTTGCTCATCGGAGTGGAAAATGCATAGCCGGATCGAGACAAAAGGCGGAAAAAGGAGGTCGACGGCCTCGCGTGTAATACCTGATCACAGCCGCCACACTTCATTCATTTATTGGAAAATTTGCCTTAAAACTAATCCTTATTTTGTTACAATCGAGTATGTAAGCGCTCTCCTTTAATATCGTAGATGATTCACGAATCAACCTGTATAATTCTTGGTTACCTAGGACATAAGGGGATATTGTTGTTAACCTATGGATATCATGGTCATCGCTAATAACTTTACAAGATGTTGTGTTCATGGACAATGAGCAGTAAGTTATTTGCGACCCACCTTTGTTTTTAAAAAACTTAATTATAGATGATATTGAGACCTTAGTTAGTCCATGGGCGACGGTAATAATTTATAATAGATTGTCATTAATTTTCTATAAACAGTCAAGAGAGAGTGATTTCTTCTTCTTAGTTTTATTGTCTAATTATTTGGGATCGGCTTCTAATACAACTAAATTAAATTTTGTTGTAGGTGGTTTTAAATATCAGTTTTTATACAGAGTGGCTGGCATCTGATGTTTGCAACCCACTGGGATAAACTAAATTCAAAAATGGATAAATGTAACTAATCTTATAATTAATTGTGTCATCATATAATAACTTATCTGACTGACTTTTTATATGTCCAACAGACGCATGGACTGCCTCAATTTTCAGGCAATTGCGTGATCAGCTCACATTGTCCTAAATCACGCAAGAAACAAAAACACTTAAGTCGTGGATCTCTCCCGGGATTCGAACCCACGACCGGTTTGTAAAGCAGGTTTCTATACCACTAGGCCACAGAGGCGGCAAGAACTTACTTTTCTACATTTTCATGCTGAATCTTCGACTATGCAATGGGAGATACCGGAACTGCCCAAAGGGCCCGTGGTCGTTCACTCTTGAATCCTTATTTTTAAAAATGATTTACTATGTTTCTGTACATTGGCTTGTATCTGGATCATTCTTTGATGTAGTGTCTAAGGACAACGCTGAACCAACTGCCTACTCCCGACCTCGGTCCGTAACAATGAGATGTAGAGGTGTTTACGAATCCGCAGCGCGCTCTGGGACATCGAGACGGGGCAGCAGTGCGGGCAGTTCACGGGGCACACGGGCGACGTGATGTCGCTGTCGCTGGCGCCCGACCAGCGCGCCTTCGTGTCGGGCGCCTGCGACGCCTCGGCCAAGCTGTGGGACGTGCGCGACTGCCAGTGCAAGCAGACCTTCCCCGGCCACGAGAGCGACATCAACGCCGTCACGGTACGGCGCTGTCCGAACGACTCATTGCCTTCACCGACTTACAACATTTAGGTTTAACGCGCCACGTACATTGCCGAGAACCCAAATTCCAACTGTAGTTCTAACAATACCAGACTCAAGTTCATATGTCCCCGAATCGAGCAAACTTCTGAACCATTATGGTCAGTAGTACATTTAGGTACATTTTGAAAGCGTTTGCAAGAAGGCACTTTAAATTTTTAACTTCATTTTGATTCCTATTTCGTCCTCATTTATTATTCTTACCCGTTTTTATTAAATTGTGTTAATTATATAAATTTAGATATTACTAATGGAATATATACCTTGCATATGAAGTACACCTTTTATTAATTGCACATTTAGTTATAATGTTATAAACTACTCTTATTTCAAGTATAATTTGCTAATATACCGAACAAATAAAATTAAAGTAAATCATCATCACCAGTACAGTTCATCTCTTTACTCTGTTCGATTTAGGGCTTTCTTTCTGCAACTCTTCGCCCAAACGTTTTTGTGTCTTACTCGACACCATCCAACCATCTGGGCCATGTCTCTACTGCGTCGTCCTCCCAGCTGCCCTTCCAACATACACTTGGCAATTCTGGCCTTGTCCATTTTTATCACAATCGTAAAGATCAGACCTGCGATGAACTGGCCACATAATAAGTAAAATAAATAGATAAGTACATCATAAAATCATAACTTGCTATTATGTTTATAATGGAGAGTAATAAAAGCCTCATTCCTTATTAAGTTTTCATTATGATAAAACCGCAAGAAACGCTAGTTGTTATAAAAAATAAAGCCCCCCTGGCTAAATTATGACCGCAGCAGCTAATGTAATCTAAAGATAGAAGTCAGCTGTATGAAAATGCAGTCATGCTATTTCATCCTTCACTTTACCTTCATAGTTAAATGGAACGTGAATGTGACTAATCTATATGTAATACATTCATTTCCAAGCCCTTACCTAACTAAGAAAGAAATACAAATCAAAATCCAAAAGTTACTCGGTAAGCCAAATTACTCGTAAATCGCAAAATAGACCAAAACTGCCTAGTTGTCACAAAATCCTAAAACAATACAAATCTATATCAATCGTTTTTTTTATGTAATTCAGGTTATTTACGTTCTCTTTATCTTTAATGGAAATAGATTATAAATGAGACTATTCCCATCCACCACTAGATCAACTATCCCAGTGTGCAGCCCGCATCCGTCCGCCACCCAAATTCAAATTAACTTTATTTTCCCAAATATGGTCGTTACAGTTCTTTAGTATTAATAAAGGTACATACATATTTTGCCGCACTGAAATGCAAATTTTTGATAAGCATAATTATTGTATACTACGTAAGGCTAATAAAATATATCGCCAGTTGATATTGTAACAAGCATAGAAATACATATCAAGGAATGATAAAATATGGTGACGAACAATCTGAAATAACAGCATAAAAATAGTTGCAATTTTTTATATATCAATTAAAAATGACCTACATTAAAATTTAAAGAAACAAAAGCATAAATTCAAATCAATCTGTCTCACCACCCGCCATCTTTCTTAAGACGTCAGTCTGTCGTGTTGCAGGACATCCTTCAGTAGGATACAAATGGATAATAACCACATATTTCTTATTTCCAGTTCTTCCCGTCGGGCTTCGCTTTCGCCACCGGCTCTGACGACGCCACCTGCCGCATGTTCGACATCCGCGCCGACCAAGAGCTGGCCATGTATTCGCACGACAATATCATCTGTGGTATCACTTCGGTGGCCTTCTCCAAGTCGGGCCGGCTGCTGTTGGCGGGATACGATGATTTCAATTGCAACGTGTGGGACTCGATGAAGAGCGAACGGGCTGGTAAGTGCATAAATCTATAACATACAAGCTTATTAAAAAAAACAACATTTTGCATTTTACACATATTCTCCTAGCCCAATCTCCACTATATCAATGTTTTTTTAGATGAACCAAATATGCAGCCGGTAATATAGTGCATAAGCATTCATACAGACAGATGCACTCTTTGTTTGCTAATTGTCATGTTCGATAGGATATCTGACACAACTGAAAGATTGGTAACAAGATCTACAATTTTAAGCATCTAAAGCTTTTATAATCCTTCAGGAATTTAAACTCACTACTTACCACACACACCAATAGAGACACACACACCACACACAGCCAGAGAAGTGACACCGATGGTTTTTTTTTATTTTTTTTTATGGAAAGGAAGACAAACGAACTGACGGTTCACCTGATGGTAAGTGATCCCGTCGCCCATGGACACACGCAACATCCGGAGAGTTGCGAGTGCGTTGT
>JAOCPS010054011.1:0-16577 GCA_025505425.1 Graphium colonna | reverse complement strand
TTATCGCGGTTTATTTTTAAATTTTATCACCCGACGTTTCGAACCCTTTACAGCGTGACCATGAACTCTGTAAAGGATTCGAAACGTCGGGTAATAAAATTTAAAAATAAACCGCGATAAAATCCGTAATGTTGTTTAATTTAGTATCTCACGCGTGCCAAACGTGTTAGATAGAGATAACTCACTTGTTTCACATTAATTTTTATAGACTAGATTTCTGGACAGAAATGGGATAATAAGAGAGTAAGAATATCCGGACTATAAGGAATTATATAACTATAAAGTGTAGGTGAACCAAACTCTCCCTTGCTATCCATACAATAAAATATACTACTTAGCTTACTTGCGCAGTAGCTTGCTGTGCAGCTTGTACAGCCGCGTTGACAGTGCCTTGCTGTTGATGTACCGCAGCTGTATTCTCAGCTACTACTGCCTCCGCCTCCTTTACCTCTTGTTGCAGCTGTTCGACCACCGCCTGCTTACCAGCGAGCGCCGCCTCAGCAGCTTTAGCGGCCTGTAGCGCTTTTTCCGCTAATTGAGTTTTTACCTGAAGAAGACAGAATAATATAATTTAAAGTTGATGATCAAAAAGAACTACTTGAGTTTACAAACATAAAAAGTATAGCATCTTGTCTTGTAGAAATTGGTAGTTCAAGTGTAGTAAGGTCATTTACGAAATTCTATCAAAATTTATGTAAAACGAGATAAAATAAAAAAGCAACAAAGAATAAGCTATAGAACAATCTCATTAGGCCGGCTGAATAAAAAAAATATTTTAAACTACTAAGAGAATAAAATAAAAAAATGCCTTTTTTATGCTGATACAAAAATTGGGAAGGGCGCTAGGAAAGGAAAGGATTCCGGGAGAAAACCCTATGGAATGGTTATGGTTTTAGCTTGCACTGCAGTTTTTTATTAAATAATAATCTCCGACGTCACGACAAGTCTAAGATGCTCTAAGTTAAGAATTCAGAAAATTCATTTAAATATACCACCAGTTATCACAAAAATATTCAAATGTGTTAATACATACGTGTAATTTTTATTGACTTGTGACAGATGAAACAGACATCTTGATTTATTGACGTCTTCCAAGTTCAAGATAGCGTCAGCAGAGGAATTTGAAAATATCATCGTACATAGCTTAAACCAAACCTGAAGACTAAGGCTGAATAATAAAAAAATTAAGACAAAAATATTTATGGTGGTTCCTACCTGTTATGCTTACATTTCACCCATATGAACTGACTTTTTAAATGTCAAGATTTTTCTCTTATTCTTTTAATTGTCGCTATCGTAGATGTAGTTTCTTATTATCTAATAAAATTTCTACGCAATTCGTCAGCAAGAATATGACGTCAATAGGAACGTCACCTTCATTTGTCATGGCGTCTTGATAATTTTCATTGGAACATATTGCTGTCTAAAACCAAAATTTTAGTGTCATTCTTACCATATGAGCTGCCTGGGCACCTGCTGCATTCTGCGCTGCTTGCGCTGCCTTCGCCTCGGCTGCTGCCTTCTGGGCTATGCTTGACGCACACTTGCCTCCCGGAGCTTCCCTCGACACGTCCTTCCTCCCGAGCTCCTGCACCTGACTGGTAAGATCTCCTCCCACTCTCCCTTCAGGCACCCCCAGCGCCGACGCACACATCAACAGAAGGCACACCCACGGCCTCATCGAGAAAATTATTTCCTACCAGGAAATTATATATATATTTGATGCCCGTGATCCACCGATCCTCCTCATAAGTGTTATGTATTCCTTTGAAAACGAAAACGTAAAGGCCGGTTTTTTCTTTCAGTGTTTGTACGCAGAGTGGAACGTGCTTTTTTACAAAACTTAACAAAACAATAGCGCACGTATGTCAACCTGAAGTTGACTGGACCATCGTTCCAAATTGGAATTGGTGTTGTGCGCATGTGTGAGAGAAATACTAAGAAGAACAGCAAGAAAAGGACCGTATGTGCTATTTTTATCAAATGCGAAAATGGTTATTAGGGATCAAGTGAAAAGTGTCACTTTTCAATATCACACTGATAGAATCAAGAAGGAAATGTTACACAAACTCTTTGCTAGTGAAAGAAGAGCTGGGATAAAAAAGAAACATTTTAAGGTTTTATATAAAATAAATGTTTCTCTACTTTACCTTATACAAAATCGAAGTATATAAGCATAACGTTTGTCTCTATTCGGTTTCATAACAAAGCGATTTCGTAAAGACCGCGAAAGAGGATTATCCTTTCGGAGACCAAGACCCATTTTGGGTCGCTGAGCCAGAGGAGTAGCAGTATGATATCGTTTCAGTTATTTTTAAACATCTTTTATGTTGCCCTCAACCCCTATCTTTGAAGCTGTTGCTAAGGTAGCAACGATTCAAGTAAATATGTTGCTTTGGTAAGAACAATTTCAGTGAAAAAAAAAACAATTATTATTTATTTTTCGATTATATACCTACGAAAAGTGTAAAAATAACATAACACTTGACATTCAAAATCTTTCAATACCAAATTAAAGTGGCATAAATAAAGAAAAATCATATTGAAAGAGAAAGCCATAAACATGTGTGCTTTTGCCTAAACGTGGAACCTCTTTCTTTGGGATTCTCTTTGACATCGCTCTTGGTCTAAGAAGAAAAAAGAAATTCATTCAAACCGCAACTGTCAGTATGGGTTGTCTGTAAAAAGAAATAAATTTTTCGCAAATTATTGAGTCTTTTAAAATTATGCGTACAGTGTTATAATTTAAATAACTGATCAAGGCGTCGAAAAACACTTTGTTACTTTCGACTGCCTTATGTATTATACGTGGCACGGAAAAAATTAAGGTATGTGTAATATATTGTTTTATTCATTTGTTATGTGCGAATTTTTTACAATATGCTACTGTTAATAATATATTTTATAAAATTGAAATAATTTATTAGAAAGAGACAAAGCTTTGTAATGAATAGATATTTTTCATTGGAGCGACATCGAGAAAAAGGAAATGATATTTTACCCTCATTGTTAACAATATGTCATAATAATTTGATTAGTACACAATGGTGTATGGTGTTTGGATATGACGGCGTTGTTTTGGCAGGAACAGAGGGCAACCTGACGCGCTGTTCACCTGTGGTTAAGTTATTACCGCTTGCCTAAAGCGTTCAAAACATTGGTTTCCCAACTGTTAAGGCACGTTGCCGTGGTCACCAAAAATATCAATACCATATCTACTTTGCAATCTCTACAACTGCCTTACAAAGTATGCAATGGACCTGGAATGATGATTTTCTACAGACTTCTAAAAAGGAAGAAGTTCTCAATTCAACTGTATGTTTTTTGTACGCTAGCGGATTTGTCCGGAAGTTTATGAACCGATTTTAAGAATTCTTTCCTCTCTGAAAGGATATAATTACGAGGTTGCCCCATATACTTTTCATGAAAATCGGTCCATCAATTCATTATTAAAATCAATATAAATGAAAAATTACAATAACATATGTTTTTTTTTTTTTGTAGTTGACTAAATTTGCGAGGAGTAATTTGTTGACGTCCGAAACAGCGCAGCGCGGTGTTCGGGCGTGTCGCGAACCATGATTTGCATCTCGCTGTACGCCCTGATCGCCTCAGCCACGATCTTAGCCTGTGTGCCCGTCTGCTATCGGCAATTTGAGATGAATAAATTCATCAAGTGCCTAAAGAAGTAAGCGCCAAGTCATGATAATTTGCGTCTCATGCCTCACCGCAGCGATCGCCGTCGGCTGCATATCCTGCTTACCCATATTGCTGGATAAGTACTGGCCCTTCAAGAGCAAACACGAATTCCAGCCCTGCAAGAACACCACCTGCCCTAAGAAGACCGCGAGCAAATGCTGAATATGTTTCGTGCAGTGTCCCCCTCGTTTTAATAAAGTCCCAAGAATGTAATATAATTATGTTTGTTTTAAGATGAAATCCAAGTTTATGTACAGAATATGTTACAATCAGTTGCACTGTTTAGTTCAACCCTGACATCTGTTTCATTGTCATGTCCTTGTTTTTATTTATAAAATATTAAAAATCTCCAGTTTATAAAAATATTTTAATCTAAATATACTATCTTAAAACATTAATAGATTCATTTTTACCAAAATAATTGTGATAATTGAATTATTCCTACATTAATTGTTTTCGTCAAAATAACTTACGCAAATACTCGATTAGAATAAAAAAATCTTAAGTTTCCTACTCAGTGTTATTGCTATACATCAGAATATATATCATGGATAGAAATTTTATTTGAATTTTTTGTTTTTTTTCTGATAAACCCTTTTTAACGCAAATGTGAAGTTCGTATATAGTTTATTACTAGAAAACCGTCCGCGAGTAGGCGTCCTTAAATCTACACAATTATTAAAAAGCTGAAGTTTGTTTGGTTGGAAGCACTTATCTCAGGAACTACTGGACTTAATTGAAAAATTCTTTTCGGACAGTCAGGAGCCGAGCATCATCGAAAAGTTTTGCCAAATCGCTAGGAGCACATAGTATATAATACTTATATACGTATTAAGTCACCAAACTCCTATTAATGTGCGCCGGTTTAAATAGTTTTGTGTTAAGTTAGGGTACAGAATAGCTACAATTTAACACTGAACCCGGTAGGTGGCGCTGTTATAAGTTCGGGCAGAACAATGTCTGCCAGGGGTTCGCTAGTAGAAATAGCTAAATTATCATCAATTAGCGTTCAGGTTATAGTCAAATTTACTTACAATTAAATTATGTCGAAAATAAACTTTAAATGTAATATAGATAATATGCAGGTATCTAATTTATACAAAGTGCCATTTTAAAAGATGTTCATGTACAAGTATAATACATCAAAAACTTTTAAGCGGACGAAAAAATTCCTCAGTAGTAAACTTTTCCTTCAAAGTATTTGAAAGATTTTATTTACAAGAAGCATTTACAAATATTTTTCAATGCGCTGAAGCCAGCTTCTATATACAAAAAATGGAGGGAGACAAATGTTTTTTTAACAACTTATGGTACCAATGGCCTGTACTATCAGGGTGCAAAATCAGAAAGGACCACCTCATACGCAAAGCTACCGTACGTTAAAGCATACTTAAACATTAACCACTCCTATCTGTTTTTAGTACTAAATTTTCAGGCTACACACTTCTAGGTAGAAAAGGACTAGTGTCCATAGGCGGCCATTATCATTTAGCATCAGAATTATCTTTGGCTCCATTGTCAACTTTTGTCTATAAAACAAACATGGGTATCACAGGCATTTCTTATAAACCATGTGCATGTGCCGTAATAATACTTTACTGAAAGAACTAAAACATTGAGAATCGACTAGAACAGTTCTAGTCGATTTTCAATGTGTAAGTGCTTCTCGATCAAGTCGATTTTCAATGTGTAAGTTCTTCTCGATCAACTCGATTTTCAATGTGTCTTGTTCGAGTTTTTTTATAGAGGAAAATTATATACTCATTGCGTTAACTTCAGTTATTTTCAAAATATTTAAAATACATTTTACAATTTATATTTCATAAAATAAAAAATTATACGAATTAAACAAATCGGATTTTTTAAAAATTAGTCCACAGCACTTGTATTTACACAAGTAAAAATATTACAGAAAACATTGATAAAGGAATGCAACATACGGGCATTTTCTTTGATATGACCAAGGCGTTTAATTTTATTGATCACAAATTGCTTCTACCTAAAATTGAGAACTATTGCATGCGAGGTCCTGCCTATAAATAGTTACTTAAAGAGTAGAATAAAGAGTGTATCAATTTCCGCCATTAATTAGTGTTATGAGCGAGTACGATATATATCTTATTCTAGATTAAATATTTTCGGAGTCCCATAGGGCAGTATTCTGGAACCATTGCCTTTTATTTTATATTCAAAATATTTACCGTCAATAATTTGCAATGCATATGCTGACGACATATGAGTGGTAAATACAAATAAATTAATATAAAGCTGTGGTAAAAACTTTTAGTTAAATTATAAAATTGTTAAAAAGTAACAATATAAACTATGAACTTGTTAAAAAAAAATACATTTACAAATCAAACATATCAAAGCAGGAATACTTATTTCAAGTTATGGCCATAAAATTAAAAGATTAAAAGAAATTAGTTTCTTAGAATTATGAAAATTATTTATTTATTTTTATTTTATTCTTTATTGTATCACCTTAAAATAAGGATAACAAAAGGGCGGACTTAATGTCTTAAGGTATTCTCTCCCAGTCAACCCTGGGCGTAGAGATAAATCGTGATAGGCGCATGTTATATCAACATTATGCGTATGAGAACAAAATAAAAAAAATACAGATTATCAAAATTTGTTTGAAACTGAGTAGGTTGGTACATAGCGTAAAGATTTTAAACATATTGGTAAATAGAGCGACTGCAGACATAAGCCTATAAAAGCTATGTTGCATTTGTTTTAAGTAATTTTAATTTATTATATTTAGTAATAGTAATTTTAATACAGAGATACTCCACAGGCTTAAAGGAGTGTTTCTTGCTCAAAAGAATTATGTAAGGGCTATTGCAGTTGTAACCCGTTAGAATCTTGAAGGCCAATATTCAAGAAATTAAGAGTTCTAATTATATGCTCTCTGTACATTTATAAAGTAGGACCAATTTTAGTAAATATAATGATGACTTCAGAGATAAAGATAAAAGACTATGCTAGGTTGAAATATCCAAAATTTAAAACGGATTTGCATAATATAAATTGCCTTTCGATATCCACCAAATACCCAGTAACAAGCCTGATTGTTGTAAAGTAATAACTTAAATAATATTCTAAATTTAATATGCCTCTTGTTATCCAAAATTACAGGTAGTTAATGTATAATTCATATTTGCATAATTGTTTACACTAATATTAATTATGCAGTGATTGGATGGAGACGTTCGATGGATGCTACAGCGGTTCCTAATAAAGCAAATGAACGCCAAATTCTGACCATCCTCATGTAACCCTGTTGATAAATGGGGATACGATTTAAAATCATTACTTGTTTAAACAGAGGCAAAAATTAGCAATATTGAAACTGATGGGTATTTACATCAAAAGTTATTGAAAGTGGACTACACTTAAATCTGAAATAGAACTCATTATTAGATCTCCAGAAAAATTTTTTACAGAAAACACTGGTTATCTATATTTATTCATTTAGAATTAAAACAGAAGAATTACAAATATATATTGCACTAAAAGGAGTTTCTATAGGTCTACTCTAGAACTATGCCACCATTTGAAATAGAAAAAGTAATTTGAATTTTGAAAAGCTGCAGAAGAAAAATTGTCTGTCACCTACGGTGAATTATGAAATTTTATATAAAAACATGAAAGTGAAATTACAGTGGAATTCTGCTCACATAATCGTGTTTACATGATTATATTTTAGCGCGGTTTTGAACGCGGCGTCTGTAGCAGCAGGCAGAAACCAAACAGTATGTGAAAAGTTCTTTTATATTTTTACTATTGCTTTTCTTAATTAAACTATATTGTTGATGGTCATATTGAAACAATAATTAGACTCAAAAAAAGATTTTACTTGATTCGTCTCAATTATTGTTTCAGATGACTGTCAACGTTCATGGATATTTGTCGTTAAAGAAATAGCTTTAAATATTCCGTAAGATAAACTTGACTTCGATTGCACGCACTCTGATGGCCTGTGTACATTTATCGACTCTTTTATCAATATTTTTTCTATTGTTTGTGGTTCCCGCGTTTACAGAAAAGGTTGTTAAAGTATTTAGGCGGAATTAAATACATTATCAAGTGAGTAATTGTATAATTTGAAAGCTTTAAAGGGCAATGCCAGGGTGATTAGTGGTGGGTCGATAAGAAACATTTTCTTATTGCTGCACAACCAGAAAATCAGATGTAAAATTTGAGAGACTAATGTGTGTAATGACCTTAAGTCTATAACTGGTTAAACTGTCGTTTTGTTACTGGTCAAACTTACGTGAACTATCACAATATAAAAATTACGTGTCTACAACCCACCCTGTCCTTGCCCTGAGAAGTTTTTGCATTTTGTGCCATATATTGTCAGGTGAATGGAATTTGTTTTCTGTTCCAGACACGTGAGTGTTACGACGTCGCATGATTTGTGTGTCTCTGTTGAGCCTATTTACTGCTGCGGGGCTCTTCTTCTGCTTGCCGTTCTGGGCGCGCCGCGTATACCAGACCAAGTGTTGCTGTCCCAAGAAGCCCGTGTGTCCCGACTGCGGGATTGATTACTGATTACGAGAGCCGGTACTGTTTTTCTCTTAGAGGCCTAATCCTTCCCGAACTAAGATGATTTCCATGACCATTTGGACCGCCATTACGGCCGCGGCGCTGATCGGGCTTGGTCCTTTACTGTGCGAACGGGTGTTAAAATGCTGCGTGAAAGCCAGCCATAAAAAGAAATGTAAACTATAGCCGTTTTTACAATTGTGAGACACTGAGCATTTGGAATAAAAATATAGTTTCGTTCAGTATTGGTTGTCATCATTTAAGCCCTCCTCGAACCACCACCGTGTTCCCGTAACTAGAAATAATAAGATTAAAAAAAAACATTAGATAAATTGTGAAGTAAAATAAGTCACGAGTTTACGCGTTAGATATAACGATTGATCCTGATTTTTCCGCCTCACGTGAGTAGTTAAATTACCGATAAGACATTTTGCCTTACACCTTTAATTAAGTAGTTTCGAGGTAGCTTGCATGTCGCTTGCTATATTCAAGAACAAGGATAAATAAATAATCAGTCATTCAAACAATTTCGCTTCTATTAAGAAAATTGGAGAAATCCCTATTTACTCTCTGCCTTACACTCACTGCCTTATTCATGAAAATGTCACTAGGGATCCCTTGCTCCCACCCTGGTAGATAAACCACTGAGCACCGTTCCATCGTTCGCAGGCACATTTTGGTGGTCGTCCGAAGTGGTGGTACGAGTAGCAATGATATGCATGAGCTTGGTCACGGCCGCGACCGCGGCCGGCCTCATACTCCTCGGACCGCTGCTCTGCGATAAATTCCTCAAGTGTATTTGCTCCAAGAGAAAGTAAAATAAAGATGTCCATTTAACTCGCCTTTCATTGCTCCCCGTACCCTTTCACATCTTTATTGATCAATTATTAGTTTACCATAATTATAGATGATAGGATAATTTTATCTTTGTATTTATTATATATTTTATGAGAACCCAAACCGATCACCTGATAAACATTGCACAAAATGTGCCTGTGGTTTCTCTACAGTTTTATAGCTTGTTAGAGTGTGTCCCACATGAAGGGAAATTTTCTTGAATATTATTGATAGAAAATTGTGCTGATAGAAGACTTAATTTTAATTTCGAAACCAATTTAAGTGGCTCAATTATAAGGAACATTTTCTTCCTAATAGATAGCATATTAATCTAAAGGTAGACTATGAATTTTTAAATTTATTTAAAATCGTAAAATCAAGTGTAATACTTGATTTTTACCATTTTGGTGGTTCGATTCCCGGTTCAGACAGGTGATTATAAAAAATCTTTGAATGTAATTTAAATTGTTTTTGAAATCAAAGTGAAGTCTTCCAGTATTTTTTTTATCTACAATATTTCGGATACTTTCATTTCATGAGGCATAGATTGGGATACCTTTTATAGAATATGCAGACGTATCCACTCCACTATGCGGTAGTGTACTTGACGCATTTTTAATGGCGTTTCCCCGGTAGCCATATTCCATGATTGGTTTAAGAATTAATAAGCCAGGAAAATCTTCCCTATGCCCGAAATTTTAAATATTTATTTAAAATTATTACTCTTATATTAACATACTCTTGTGGTGCGATTTATGGAATAAAAAAGTATAAGAAGGAAACAGTATTAGCACAGCCCAAATATTTAACACGGAAAAAGTAAATATCAATTATAATAGAAACAGATTAAAGCAATTGAATGTATCCTTTTATTCTTATTATTCTTTTCTTTCACCTATCTTTCTTCCTAAATAACTTGGGATCACCTTATAATCCAGTGAATATTGTCTGAATATCCGTTATTGCGCAGATCAACTGGCTTATGACCTCCGCAGCTTAAAGGATCGATTTTTTAAGGTAGACAAACGAGCAGATGGTTCACCTGATGTTATGTGATCCCCTCATGGACACACATGGGCGACGGGATCCGCAACATCCGGAGAGTTCCGAGTGCGTTGTCAACCCGGGAAATTGGATAAAATAGGTGTATTGGATAAGATAAGATCAGGATTAAGGATTTGGAGCGGATATGAGTGGGAAAAGAAAAGGATAGAAATAGCCATCCGGCATCCCCAAAAGTCGTCTTAACCCGGGCCGTAGAAGTGCAGCAAAAGCTGTGAAAGATTGTTACGCTCTATCACCCAGTATTTATCAGAATGTTCGAAAAAAGTGCCTCCTTTTTCAAAGGTGTTTATTTATTTATTTTATTTATTTCAAGTTGATGCACAGTTTACGTACAGAGGCGGACATAATGCTAAATAGCCTTTTCTACCTGTCAGCCTTAGGGTGGTACTGAGGTGCTGTAGAAGGTGCACATAATAATGAAAAAGAGAAAGAAAATCACAATATAAAACTAAATAGACTGTACTAAACTATACTATAGTACATAAATATACACTATACAATACATATAAATGATACATATGTAATATCCTTAATAACATATATTATACAATATAATATAATATAATAAACAAATACAATAATATAACACGTAACGGTATTAGATATTTTATTTTGAGGAAGTTATCAATTTGCTGACAGTTTATTTGTAACGTACTCATGGACCGTTTTTTTAAACACAATGCGATTCTCGGCCATTCTGACTCCCAAAGGCAGGTCATTCTACAGAAGAATAGATTGGACAAAAAAAGGAGTGTATAACCTCAGAACGATGAAGGGGATACAGGACTAGACGATTATGGGATGAGCGAAGGTTTTCATCGTTGACTGCATTAATATACTACATGTGAGGGGATAAGTAAACAGGAGAAGAAGGAGATTCCAGGATAGAAAAGAGAGAGGTTAGTGCTCTTAACGAGCATCTCTGCCGGATAGTTAAACATTGTAATTGGGCCCGATAAGATGAAGCATGGTCATACTTGCGGAGGTTGAAAACGAATCGAATTCAGTTATTTAGAAGCCGGTCGAGTTTATTGTGGAGATCTGCATTCAGGTCAAAAGAGCACCATAGTCGATCAATGAGAACATCAAGGCCTGCATGAGCGTTACTTTTGTTTTAATCGGCAGAAAGTTTTTATATCTGTAGAGGTATCTAAGGACATTCGTTACCCTTTGACTGACACTAGCGACCTGGTCTTTCCAGCTTAGTGTCATATCAATAATTAGCCCAAGATTTTTGACATGCGGGCTAAAGGGAATGGGAGAATTGTCAAAAAAGAATTCGCGGAAGATTGACTAAATTAATTTTGCGAATATTGCGAGAGCTCCCAACTACAACTGCTTGGCATTTGGAAGGATTAACAAATAGACTAAACCTGTCTGACTATCTTTTAATATAGATTAAGTCCTGATTGATATTATGGATGGCCTCAGGTCCCGTATAAGTATCCCCTGATGGTCTATCAGTTGTTAAATGAGCATACAATTGCAGGTCATCGGATAATACGCGCATCGAAGATCAGTGATATAGTTAATGAAAATAGAAAATGAAATAGGGGAAAGAATGCCGTCTTGAGGGACACCATAAGTAAGAAAAGTTAACAATATAAAAAAGGATAGGAATACCCATGCGCTTTCTGATATTGTCACATTCAACTGCATTTGATTTGATTTGCATTTGACAGGGTTGTTTTCTTGGCTTCATCACAAGACACTGGGCGTTCTTAACAAGCAGGTCCTGCAAGGGGCCCGTCCATATTAATATGTAACGGAGTTACCTTTGTGAACTGGAAGGTTACCGTTGCAGGATCGTGGGTTCAATTCACACTCGGAACAATTAGTCGTATGGCCTGTTAGTATGTTTGTGAATTTATGTATGTAAAACGCTATTGCAACACAAGGTACAGAGCTTATAGTAAGGGCAGCTTTTCATTTTTTTATGTTTTTTTCGTTAAAAAAATTACCTTTGTTACGGATGTAATTCCGTAGTAGAAGGTTGGAGTTGTGCTTTCAATAATATTATAGGTGCCAAGGCATCTCGTGAAAAGCACTAAACATTATAGTTGATACATTAATTAGTATTTGTTAGTTTGTTTTCACTTTTTAATTTAGAACAGCAATTTCATAAAATTTGCGTTGTAAATCGGGGTAGAGCAACCTTTTACAGAAACGGGCAATTGAAGCATTGAAATTTTTGATGGGCCTCAATCACAGTTCTTCATAATATTTAAAATATAGTCAATAATTATATATGCATGTTTAATAAAACAAAACGCTTGGCGCGCCGCATTAAATTATTAAGCGGACCGCGGGTTGGTCACCCACGGTTTAAACTCATTTGTGCGCCTAGTCATTTATTTACTGCTATTTTCGGCACGATTTATTTGCTAGCATTTATTTTTTCATTATTTAGGGGTTAAAATTGATTTATCGCGCGTCATATCAAAGACGGGCCTTATTTTGAAAGCCTCTATTTTATAATTTTTGAACTAATTTAAGTAAATAAGCCAAAATCTATTGATACGAGAAAACCCATAATCTTATATCGCCTTCTGTCAATATGTAATGTAGGGAACCCTTCTAACATTCACTTGTTTTTTGTAAGTAAGCGCCCTGGTTCCTCTGAATGGAAATTTCATATTTTCACTCACCTGACCACAAGGTCACAAGGAATCCATAAAGACATAAAATTATTACAGTAAAGCAAAACAAATCGGACATAAAATTATTTCAGTAAAGCAAACGGAGCCATGGATGTTGTTAGAATATACTAGCGCAAATATACCTTAACGATACTAATAACATGTAATTTTTTGTAATTGGGTTCAATTTGAGGGATAGGATGGCTTTTATCTTATATACCGTATTCATAATAGAGGCACAGCAACGCATAGTCCGGTGTTTATATTATTTTTTTTTAAATTAACTCAGTTATTTAGGGTAAATATTAGATACGCCATGAAAAATATGCAAAAAAATGTAAGCTTTATGTAACTGCTTGATCAATATTTACGGAGAAGTCACCGAAAGTCTAATTACATACAAGAAGTACGTTATACGGATATCAGTGTTTTTTTTATATAACATTTATATTCTAATTAAATTTACAATGAAACATCATTCTTGACACGTTTTCCTGTTATTTTGATGAAAAAAACAAAGTTCTTAACAGATTTTTCCTCGAACGACCTTGGAAATATTCTCTTTCAAATTAAAAAAGAATATTTAGAAATTCGGTCAATAATCGGCGGAGAACATACGCAAAGCCGAATATTGTGAATCACGTACGATGTTAAAGAGGAGCACTCGGTACTCGATTGTCACCATATGTAATAAAATTAGGGGCATAGTTTTAGCCTAAAATTTCCAATAAATTAATGAAGTGTGGTGGCTGTGATTAGCTAGTACGCGTGAGGCCGTCGACTCAACTCCGCCTTCCGTCTCGCTCCAGCCACGCCACGTGCGCTCGGATAAGCATGAATTACGTGATTATTTTTTTAAGGTTTGATTATGTTTACTCAATGGTAAACGAATATTAATTTTTAATAATATGTTAATTTAAATTTTTATTACATATCTTAGCTTAATTTATTACCAATAACATCTTACTTTAATGACAGTTACAATTATTCGACGACAGATGGCAGAAATATACAAAGAAAAAAAAATATAAATAAACAAAGTAACAAAATTAAACATTTTTTCATGAAAAGGGCCATTGAGAATCAATACTAGTATAAAACATTTAACAATTATTTGGCTGATTATTGTATATATAGCATAAGAAAGACGTGATTATGAACTAAATTTGGAAATGTCTATTCAACTTTGATAACAAACTAAAACTGCACTGAAAATATACAACAATTGTTTCATATGCAAATTAAAAACAATAAATATAAATATGGATGAAAATATAACAATTAGAAGACATAAACGTACAAATTCGCTTCCAGATATTTCTAACACAAGTTCATTAAGTCTCCAGGAAAATCAAACCATTATGAGCTTAAACAATGAAAGCATGTTTGACATGGCATCATGTTCCGAAGACAACCACCATAAAATAAAAAGTTTAACGGAAGAATTACAATGCGCCAATTCAGAAATCGATAATTTAAATTTTGAAAACACACAATTAAAAAAAGAGTTAGAAAAATGCTACAAAATAATTGAAATGTTTAAAAAAATTGAAAGTACTCCTTTGTCAATTAAGAAGAAACGTAATACGAAGAACCCTGGTTCAAAAAATATAAATACAGACAATATCTGCAATATATCACAAGAAATTATTCTACAGAATGAAACACCAATAAAAAGAATAAATCAGCTTAGCACTCGTGGTCAGGAGGAAACATGTAGCAAAGTAATTAATATCTGTACCAAGGATAATCAGAATATAAAAAACGATTATGAGAAAGATGATACAAAAGAAAAAACATGCAATAAAAATCATTCTAAAAAGACAAATCAACATGATGTCAAAAACAATATCATAATCAGTAACACATCCGTAATAAATGAGGTAACAAAAAATAAAATAGTCATAATAGCAGATGAACAAGGGCGTGGTCTAAGAAACACTTTACAGAAACTCATAGGCCCAAAGTTCGATATAACATGTATGTCGAAACCTGGAGCTAAGTTGTATGAAGTACTAAAATCAGAAAAAAAATCTCTACAGACTCTAACCGACAAAGATTACATTATTGTACTAGGGGGTACAAATGATAAAAACCCATGTCATTTCCAATTACACCTGAATTGTTGGCTACATAATTTAAAGGAAAAAAGCAGTGTGAATGTACTTTTTTCAGAAATCCCCTATAACCAATATTTAAACATCAACAAATTAAATTACGAGCTGAAATTTATTTGTAGCAAGTACAATAATGCTTCGTATATTGATATGGGGTATAGCTGGGATTATATCAGAAATAAAAATGTGCACCGATGCCGTTATATCTGTAGACAGATACTTCAGTTACAATATAAAAAGAGTTATGAAGAGTACTTACGAAAAGAAAATAAATTTAATAATAAAATTAAAATACATCAAAGTACACAAACTGACCCTGAAATAACATTACATTCTATGGCAAATAATTTAGAAGAATCATATAAGATACAACCAGAATCAGTCCCATTAAGCTCTAACACTAAGAATCTTTTTCTTGACCAATAACATTAAAATTATGCATCAAAATATAAATGGATTCCTAAATAAAGCGGAAATATTAGCAATCCATTTAGAAAATATGACTAAAAAGGGTAGAGAAGTGGACGCCATTGGCATAACTGAGCATAATATGTTAGAAACAGACACACAATTACTATCATTACCGAACTTTAATCTAGTTTCATGCTTTACAAGAAAAACACGTAGTGGTGGTTCTTGCATATTAATACGTAAAGGCCACGATTACAAAACCATAAACTTAGCAGAAAAAATAAGTATTACAAATAATATAGAATGTAGTGCTGTGGAATTGATTAAACATAAAATAATATTAATTTGTGTTTACCGGCCCCCCCATAATAAAAAAGAATCATTTATTATCTTTCTCGATAGGTTGAGTGGGCTATTACAAAATTTAAGCTATAAAAATAAAAGAATTATAGTTTTTGGTGACTTTAACATTGATCGACTAAAAAAGCATAGATATTTAGAAGAATTTGAAAATACGCTATTAAGTTTTAATTTAAAACTTGAACTGAACCTTCCAACTCGACTTAGTAGCAATACTTGCATTGATAACTTTGCACATGGTATTAAAGGTTGCCGACACGAAATATTGGAGTTGGGATTATCAGACCACACGGCACAAATTTTAATATGTCCTGTAGAATACAATCACCTGATAAAATTTTATTATAATTGGAAAAGATCGTACAGCAGACATAATATTGACAAATTTATCAATAGTATAAGTAATTTGACATTTAATGACATCATTGGCGAAGCTGACCCAAATTCAGCTTTTGATAAATTTCATGACTTATTTAAATTATTCTATGATCTATGTTTCCCTCTAATAAAAATAAGGATCCCTATGAATAAAAGAATACTATGGATGAGCAAAGGTATAAAAAAATGCTGTAAGAATAAAAGAAATATGCTGTGGAAGTACAGAAAAACCAAAAATGAAAGCTACAAAAAGTCCTTTAAAAACTACGCAAGTCGGTTAAAGAAAATAATTAAACTTACACAAAAAGCACAAAACAATAATTTTATTAACAGAGCTGAGAACAAAAGCAAAGCAACATGGAGAATTATAAACAGAATTAAAGACAATTATCCTAAAGATGACATTACACGAATAAGAATGAATAATGAAGTAATTAAAAGTCCTGAAAGGATTGCAAAAGCATTTAATAACTTTTTTATAGATCATATTTCAATTCAAAAAACTATTAAAACTAAA
>JAOCPS010053906.1:0-16581 GCA_025505425.1 Graphium colonna | reverse complement strand
ATCCTATCCAATAAACCAATTGTATCCGATTTCCCAGGTTGACAACGCACTCGCAACTTTTCGGATGTTGCGTGTGTCCATGGGCGACGGAATCACTTACCATCAGGTGAATCATCTGCTCGTTTGTCTTCCTTTCCATAAAAAAAAACAGATTTCAAAACAGGAGGAAGTCCTCGATTCGAATATTTTACTTTCTTTAAGTATGTTTACGCGTATCTCAACTATTTATGAACCAATTTTAAATATTCTATTTTTCTCCGAAATGATCAAACGATATTTATAAAAAAATGGTTCAGTAGTTTCGTTTTTTTTTTAATCAAAATAGCGGAGAAAATATGTCTTGAACTCTATTAAGGCGCTTGATGTCGGTTTTTGTAATTTACTGTCAAAATTAACTCGCTACCTAAATCTTTAATTCTGGTAATAAAGCCTAACATATCTGATCTCTACGAATGTAACGTTAAAATAATGAGATTTTTATTGAAACGTAAGGAAGTGTATAACTCAAAAAAAGTGAAGTTCGAACCAGCGATTATCTACTACTACTAACAAGTCACTATGTCTGCGTCAAGAAAGTACAATTGAAGTCTTCCATTCATAATAATAATGACTAGTAAACATCCAATTCGACCGATGGTTGCGTGCTTTGACCTGGCAAGAGCCTAAACAATATATCATCTCGCATAAAAATCACTGGGCGTTATCCCATCTAACGATATTTATAACCGCCATTCCTCTCGGGCATGACGTCGATTTTTCCCGCCTTTTTGCCGGTCAGCGGGCAGACATTTTTCACGGGAGGCCGTTTGATCGACACCCGTATCGGCGTAATTGGCCTTTGTACGGGAAATTGTTGTTTAAGCGTGGCTAGCGCGGGTAGTTCCAAATTTGAAATTGAAAGAAAAAACTTTTGAACGGTTTTGTTTCTTTTTTTAGCCGCCAGCGTTGGACGCGTTCGGTTTGATATCGACTCTTTGATTGTGTTCGTATGATTTTTATGCGATACAAAAATGAATATTATTATTTTCACAGAAATTTCCAAAAAACAGACTATAAACGCCTTTTAAAAATATTGCATACTAATCCTTTCCGATAACTGAAGGGATTAGTATGCACTGTCTGAAACATGATAATAGAGAATCACCTGCTATTTAAAAATAATATTTAAACCGAGACATCGGTTTAAAAAAACATTTTATTAAACCGATGTCTCGGTTTATCGGTTATCTATGTACGTTTATAATTTTTGTTGAGAATTTTATGGTGATATAAATAAAAATTCTATGCATCATAACGAGGTTACGGATGGATTACACTTTTTGCTTTGAAACAGAAGTTAGCCGGGGAATGGCCGATGCATTCCTGGCTAACAATATGGTGCAAACTGCGAAGCGCGAGTGCTGAGCCAACAATCAAACTCTGATTAGTGTATGATTTAGAGGAAGTTTGCCCTAGCCACGAGCGGGCTGCAATAGCAAAGCAAGCTGTATATCACATTTTATGCTAAGATGGCTTTGGTTTAACTTCGTTCTTTTGAAAGCTAGATCTAGAATGATCTAGAAAGTCATACAAGCTTCAATAGTTTATAGTAATGATACAGTTTTCGCTTATAAATAATACATAAGTAAACTTTTGTAACTAAAAGGAATTTATTGTGAAGTAAACTTTTCTACTATATATGTTGTCTACGCACTTCAATATTTAATACGATTGATATTACTTTTATTTTTTATGGAAAAGAAGACAAACGAGCAGACAGTTCACCTGATGGTAAGCGATCCTGTCGCCAATAGCCACACGAAACATCCGGAGAGCCACCAGTGCGTTGTCGTTTTATTAAGAATTTGAAGGGAAAAGGAGATCCGCTATCTCCAAAAGTCATGCATACTTTTTTTACTGCGACTTTATAAGGGTGGCTTTCAGGGCGAGCGCGGCCGTAAAAGTGCAGCAGAAACTATCAAAAGATGTTATGCTCTACCACCTAAAAGATTTTTATTATTAAATAATAGTTAATTAGGCACATGAACTTTATTATAAAGTTAGCTCGTGGATCTATTTTGTTTCGAACTTCAATCATGGAATAAGTTTTTTTCTTCTGAATATTTTACACATAGCTTAATGACGTGGACCGAAAATGTCACATAATTTCGAATATCCAATACACAAAAATCACATACCAAACCGTATCATAGCAAGTAACTGACTAACTTCTAAAGCTTTGACAGCATTTTCGTAGCTCTAAGTGTCTCTCTCACATTGCAGTTGAAATATCTTCCATATTAAAAGATACGTATCGCAATCACCTTTAGACACGACTGCTTATCGGCTTCGAACCTGAGGCGTAGACTCCCAAATTGATTCCGTGTCGTACGAACCACTATCTGATAGTGAAAGGTTGCTATTGTCTACTAGAGAAAATTCGTTCATGGAAGTTACATCGTGACATACATATTTAAATGTAGTGTTACAACAGACTGTTAACAGTCAATTATTAATGTCAATCAAAGACAAGTTAGACTGTTAAATCTGAATTTACGTGCTAGATGTCATCGAGTGGTTAGTAAAATTATTTTGACTGGCAACGAGTTCAAGTGTCAGTGTATCAACTAACTGGCTCACATTAAAACTTCAGTAGATTTTTTCTTTTTTTTTAACAGACTTCAATAACCCTCCTGAACCTCCTGGTAGGTTCTCAATTCGGATGTTCCTATTTTTGTATGTGCGTTCGCTCGCTCATATCTCCGTCATTTATGAATCGATTTTAAAAAATCTTCTTTTATCTGATATTCGATATTCTTCCGAAATCCGTCATTTATAAATCGGTTTTCAAAAATCTTCTTTTATCTGATATTCGGTATTCTTCCGAAAGCTCATAAAACTATAAAAAATCAGGTCCAGTAGTTTGTTTTATAAATCATATTCTTTCTTAATGATCCTCAAAATTTTAAGATAAATCGGTACAGTAGTTTATCTTTTAAATAAAAATATGTATGTTAGCCTATATCTCCGCCACTTTTGAACTGATTTTAAAAGTCCTATTTTATGGGTATCCTTTTAAAATGGTCCCACAAAATATTTACACAAATCAGATTAGTATTCAAAATCAAAATAATTGAGAACATATGTTTCGAAAGTACATATTTAAGGCGCTTAAAGTCTGTTTTTGTAATTTTTTGTGAAATTAAACTTGTTCATCCCCAAATACCTTCAGTGTAACACCGAAACGGCACTACACCTCGCCCAAGACAGGAAGAACTGGAGAGCTGTGACCTGTAATGAAATTTACGGTGGTCACGAGAGCCCTCGGCCATGAGATTACGACGAAAAAGATTTTTTTTATTAAATTTTAATACGACATACGCTCTAATAATTTTACTGTAAGGTGGAATCTTTCTAGTTACACAATTTATCATATATACGAACGCAATTTCGTCCTATGACAAACGCTTACAATTAAATAAGTAGTGTAGCCAAAAGGCTTTTATTTAAGTCATTACTCGAATATGTAGTCCCGTTACCTATATTTACTACTAACCGCCTCAGTAGCCTAGTGGAATGGGCCCTTGCTTTGTAAACCGGAGGTCGTGGGTTCGAATCCCACGGGGGAACAATGACTTCGTGTTGTTGTTTCTTGGTTGAATTAGGGAAATGCGGGCTGATCAGCCGATTGCCTGAAAAGGAAAGATGATCCATGCGTCGGATGGGCATGTAAAAAAGTCGTCGATCCTGCGCCTGATCTCTCTCCTGTCGTGTCGGATATCCGTCCCATCGGGCTATTAGAGTAAAGGAACAGGGTGCACCTGTATTTGCGCGTACACTTATGCACTATAATATCTCCTGCGCAGTCGGCTAATCTGAGATTAGATAGGCAGCCGTGACCGTAATTCGGTCAGGAGTACTATATATCCCCACCGGTCAGCTAATGCCAGCTGGGCTTAAGGTCAGATTGGATGGGTTTTAGGCGGCATAGGTTTGAATCTCTTTCCCGCCTAATTTGAACCTTATGCCTTTAGGTCTTACTGTGGTGTACTGCAATTCTTCATGTATCAGGTCCCTCCGCACTAGGACTGCAGTACGTCTGTACACTAGGCCTAGCGGTGAGACCTCGTCGTGTCGATAGTTGACGAAATTGGGCACCTTGATGTATTGCCCCGACCTAAGCCTTGTCTCGTCCAACAAGATGACATTAATGTCCTGCAGAGCGTGGGTGCGTAGTTCGGCCGTCTTCGAACTCGCACCTTCGGGGTTCCAGTACAGGAGTTCAAAGCTAAATATATGTAATCGCGCTAATAATAGCGTTCATAGGCGCTTATCCGGCCGCTATCGTAGCGAAGACTTCGGTAATAAGCCCGACAATAATTCGATAATAAGCGGCTCTGACAAATCAAAACCACTGTAACCTTTGTCGCGTCTCCGGTTGTCGTTTTTGTTGACGGTTGACAGCATCCGGCTCCGCCCGTATGGAGATATTGTAAATTCGTTCGTGGCGCGGCTGACGAGGGTGACTGATCCCTGCTGGTAGGCGCGGAGATAGCAGGCATCGCACTTTTCTATGCCGTAGCTCTTTGATTTTACTCCCTTGGTTTTCTTTTTCCTCTTTTATGTGGGGAGGGGGTTACCTGATGGCACCATTAGCATCGCTGGTGTAGTGGCAGTCCCTCTAGAGGAGTGCATCTCTACTTCCACGATGGTGGGGAGCGCGGTGTTCGAGTTGTTGCTGGCCGCTGGCCTTTTAGGTAGAATGGCTTTGAGTCTTCAGCCAAGGAAAGATTCCATAAGGTCAAAGTCCGATATCTTCCTTTTCTTAGTGCGACTTCGGGTGCAAGGAGGAGGTAGGTCTCTCTGCGTCCATCGACGCGTCAGAGGTAGGCGTGGATACCCGCGCCGCAGGTAATTTGCGCGGGGGGGTCCATGCTGATAGTTTCGCTTAACCTTACTCGCCCTCGGCACGGGCAATCCAACCGGGTGAGACTCGTAAACGTTGAGGGCCAGCGAGACACCTTGTGGGAGGGGTAACCCTCCCCGCTCCCGCAGTACCTCCGGAACTTCAGGTGTGGGCGCTGGCGTGCGCAGAGCTATCTACCCCATTACTGCAAAAGGGGGCTAACAGCGCCTAGCGACACGTACGAATAGCAGCGGGAAACTTCGGACGGCGTAGTTCGTATCCGTAGCGCGTCACTCTGTATTTAGTTAAGAGTGTTGCGTCTCTAAGCATCCTTTATTGCTTTACCATGGGAAGTGTTGAGAGGAATTGTTCAGATTAATACCTGGTGTTGTACATTGTTATAAAGCGACTAGCTAGGAAGCATAGTTAGGGAGCGAATGCATGTTTGTGATGTGATCTAAATATAATTATTGATGACCATAATGAGAGTGTTGATAAATTTAAACAATGCTTTTTGTTTATCATTTTACACTATATTGATGTGATGAAAAAAAAAACCAAATGAAATTTATCAAATGTGTTAATAGTTAATTTACAAATCGAAATAAAATAAAAAATAACATTAAAATTTAGTCATCGTATCTAACTATTTTCTTAAATAAAATTTTTCAATGCTTCTGTATATAAATCTAAGATCAAAATCATCGACATTTAATTTTTTCATTTTATTGCACGGCCCTTTCTTTTTAGAAGGAGAACAAAGAGACCCTATTTTTGCTTTAATTTGAATTACAGCCAATGGTCTCTTCGAAAGTTTAGTATACTGGCTGCTTGATTAAAAGCATTGTTTAAATTAAATGTCAAACTTTTGTTCTGCCTTTCTTAAAGACACATTCAGTTTTTTCTTATATTATACATATACGTTTATTTGTCATTTAAAAATAATATAAAAAAGTTACCTCAAGTTGAAACTATATAGAAAAAATAATTTTTCTATCAAATAATGTTAAGTAGCTTAGTAAAAATCAGTTCTACTGTAATCTTTAAAATCTTTATTGTTTCAGGACCCAATAGTTATTTTAAAAGTTGATAGGCTACTAGTTGAGGCAGCCCAAATTAAAAACTTCAATCAAATAGCAATTTCATCACAGAACTCTGACGTGGAAAATAATAATGCTGGCCATATTGCAAAGTTACGGGTAGTGGCTACGGGTAAACGGGCGCTAAGCGACAGTTATACCTCTTGTGAACCGGATCCAAAGAGACTAAGAATGGACACTTGTAACATTAGTGAACTTGAAACTGAAAACGCAAGTTCAACAAATAGTCATAGTACTGACTCTTAATGCAATAGCAAAATAACTATGTGACAAACATTACCCGAGGATTCTCCCCATTGACTGGTGTTTTTGATCTTAAATACCATAGTATTGAACGTCATATTACTTTTAATTATTATATTTTTTGATGTTATATTGATTTAAAGTATAATTTTAAATATTAATTGATAACGCCTAGTGCTTGTTAATTGTTGTTATTTGTTATTGATGACTGATATTGTTTGATTATTTGATATGTGATTGATTCCTGCAATGTGCAGTAATTTAGTTTTTTAACTATGATTACACTGCGCAACAAAAAAAAGTTAAACATTTCCTTTAGTCAATTCTTACTAATTTAAGATTAAGAAAACCTAAAATGACAAAGAAAAAAAAATTTATTGGCTCTAAATTTTTTCATCTGTAAATGATAAAAATTATTGTTTCTAAGAAATTGGTAATAATGAATTACAAATACCAATAATTTTTAAAGTGTGCACTATCATATTCTTTAAAATATACTTGCCAGGTTAAGGGGTTTGCAGGGTTTAGATCTACGAAAAATCAACAGATTTCTTTGATCATAATCATCTAGCAAGTTTAAGTATTTGTGGCCCAACACAGATGCCTTCCTTGACTTCTGATGTATGTAAGGGTGGAAGAGAACATTTTTTGGGTCTAAGAGTGGCTCAGCAATTACCTTTTTCTTATTAGAGTTAAGATTCTTCCAAACTAATCTGCTTGAATATAATGTGATTTTCTAACGTTATTATCCATACACACGAACATAAAAAACAACAGTATTTCATATGCTAAGAGTATAACAATCACTTAAATTACTGCAGATTTTCCACTTATATTTCAGGTAATTGATGGAATCTAGGTCTGCCATGTTTGTATAAGTCTCCTTCATGTGAACCGCATGGCCTTTAGGAATAGAAGGGAGCTATTATGAAGCAACACAGTTTTCAAACTAAGCTTCGAGCAATCTATGAAAAGTCTCCATTCAGTTTGTCAAACTTTTCATTAAGCCATTAATTTTTTTTTAAATAGGAATCAAATCTCTATGATGTTGTCTGTACTAGCTAACTACCCTGATATCATTCCGCAGGAGATTCCATTGCCATAACCTAGATACTAGAAGTTCTCCCTTCTCCTGTGACAAATTAAGATCTTTAATCAGTTTCTGTCTACATCTGCATGTTTGTGAGGCAAACATTATGTCCCCACAAATGTTAACACAAAAAAAAATTAAATTTACACATTGCCCAGGCATATTCATTTCTCTCTTTAAAACACACAAATTTACACTTAGTAATCTACTGACAAATAAAATTGTGTATTTTGTTATCAATGTTGTCATTTTCGAAAATAAATTTTCCGCAGATTGAATAAGAAGAATTTATAATATATAAAACTTGTATCTCTAAAACTAGAGCTAATTGTTTCTTACCATTGTCGTTTTTGCATTCAGTAAATGAGAAGACATAGGATAGGACTAATTTTGAGACCAAAACAATTTCATTGTTGCGCAGTGTCATTAATGATATGATGTTGTTAATGTATCTTTTATAATATTATCTGTCTTCCAAAACTTATGCAAGTGTGTAGAGAATGTTAACAAAATTTCATCATTAGTAGGTGTATGTACATCTATATCTTGTCAATTTATATTTCGACACATTACAGTTTAACTTGCTCATTGGAAGTTGTGAAGTTGTTATAGGAATAATTAAAAGAGTTATTATAATGAACCGAAAACCACCAAGAGTGCCATACTTGCTGTATTTTATATTTGTATATTTTCCTTATATTTCAACACATCAAAATTACATTACCATGCCGTGTATGCCAAGAAACAAAATCAAGGCAAAATATTATTAATAATGTCAAATATTTTAACATTTTATTTCAAAATTATTCACCAAAAACAATATTTTTGAATAACTAACTAAATTAAGCATCACTCGTCAAATCAGTAGCGGTTAGCAAAACATGACTATGGCATGGCATTTTTTTAATTCTTCTATTTAATTTTACAATGTTCATAGTTTTAATTAACATTGTTTTTTATTATTTTAATTGTTGATCTCAGATTAATCTTTTAAATATGATATTCAGAAATACCAGTTATTCTTAATTATTATTTTAAGTTGCTTTTTTGGTGAAAGCCTTCTTTTGCATAGCATAGTGTAAAAACAACGCTGGCGTACATAGCCCGCTTTTGTTGTGAAGTATAGATAACAACGGCGATCGAAAGGTTGATAATAAAATCAAAGAACAATGCTTTATTTGAGCAATAAAACTGCAAAATTTGAAAAATAAATTATATTGTATTTTTTTTTGCTTCATTTCCTTGCTAATTTAGATGATTATTTTACAAAACAAAACACCCATTGATTAAACCATTTTGAGAAATTTAAACAATTCAGTCTTTGACAATATACAGATTTATTTATAAGTATATAAGATTTATCTGTTCATAATTACACACAATTTGTATATTATTTTATACTAAATATTCAATACTAAACATACCATATTAATAATTATTAAATACAATCTGCATATATACATATTCATGTACTGGGTTATACTAAAATAAAAATTAAAACTGTTTTCAAAAATTAAATAGATCAACAAAAAGTTAATAAATAAAATCGGCTATAAAATCTATTTATTCATAACAAGGACTTGAGGTAATATTATAATTCAACATGGGCCACAACAATGTATAATGTATAAAACTATTTAAAAATGTTCACATGAAAATATATGCGTGAAATACTATATAATCCTTTTAAGTAACAATGTGTCATATGATCCAGCTACTAACTATCCTAATACTTTGAATCTATAAATATTTAAAATGCATGTGGCTCAGCTTTTAAAACTTGCTAAAATGTAAAAGAAAAAAAATTGTGTTTAAAATAACAATGATTGCAAAACTTAAGATTTATCTTGAATAAATAATTTTAATTAAGTAGGCACATGGGGCTCAAAACCATATCAGCAAAGCCTAATTCTAAATTACTTTACCATCATTCTTCATTACTTTCCATTGCTTTCACACAGGCTCCTAACCCATTTATTTTGTCTAAGTGTACATATGCTATGCATTACGAATCAGTCTTTCTATTGCATGTTGCAATCAAATTACTATATAATTGTTATAGTAATCCACATAGTGGTATTTAATTATTTAACAATAATTAGTCATTTGACTGAGGAACATCTTATTCGAAACTGATAGTTCACAGCTCTCACAAACCTATCCCTTTATCGACTGACATGTAATATAAACATCTTTAAACTATTCACTAATAATGTTATCTTCATGGGCTTGACTGTGTGAAGGCTCGCTGCTCTGTGCCTCGGCTTCTGTGATTAAATAACAACAATTAATAATATAGTACAAAAAATTATAATCATGACGTCGTGATCTTGGCCCATCTCAAAAAATCGTGGTTGTAGCAACTCATGCAAACCAAGCTGGCTCACTCACCCCTACCTACCTAAGAGTTTAAACTATTTTTGCAGACACTGAAACAATGTGAAGATAGCATAAAAGAAAATAATACCTATTTAGAATTTCATAAAATTCAGTCAGGCATAAGAAACGAAAATCAATAAAAAAGAAACCTGAAGTAATAACATACCTGCAATAGCTCTGTCTACTTTTTGTTTATCCTTAAGAATGTATTTCGTAGTCAACAGGAAAAATCCGCCGCCTATAACTTCAACGAAACACGTAACGAACAGTGCATATTGCATCGCCCTGAATTCTACACTCTTACTGGGTGTCTCCATATGTCCCGTGCCTAATGATTTCTTCAAACTCTCTGAAATCTGGAAATATTTTTTTTTTGTATAAAGAGATTTGAGATATTATTTATATATTTCGCATTTTATGAATAAAATTTTGACACATACCACTCCAACCAAATAGGGACTTCCAGCATCGCCTAGCATATGTGATATCAGGATTTGGAAAGCTTCCGCAGTAGAACGTCGTGGGGGAATAACGACATACTGAAAAATATAAAGTTTAGTAAATTGAATGCATAAATTCGAGAGAAAAAAGGAATCGAAATTATATAAAAATTACGTATAAATATTTAATTTCTGCCTGAAATTTAATTAAGTCTGATAGGAAATTATATATTTTCTACAATTACGATACTTGTTATTTAGTTACGACAATAAATATAATGAAACTTGTATAAAAAGAGCTTTGTACAAAATTTAGAATAGCGCCATCTATTTTTGCTAATTAAAATTAAAAGGACTACTACTAAACATAAGTACTATAGGTTTTGATATTATCAAGCTTTACCGGTAGATGTCGCTTGTTTCAAAAAATGAAATCAGTCACGCCACTAAGACTTGCTTCAATCAAAATTATTCCAATGAGATACTACAATCAAATTTAATGTTTATATATCAATAGACGTACTCATGACTGACTGATTTCGTAAAAACTATAATGAAAATGAAACGAACATGCTATGCAAATGCTGAGAATATTTGAATAATACATCGTGCATATCATAGTTTATGATGCCACCACCATTTCCAAAAATATTATAAATAAATTAACTGACGGTTTACCTGCGTTTCACTATATAATATATTAAATTTTTCTATTGAATTCCCGTGAAAATTTTTAAACATTTGTGTTATGTAGTACATTTGTGTTATCTAGTATGAAATAAATTCTACGTCATTATTCGTTCGTCGTTCTTATATGTCAACTCTATTATTACGGTGCTAAACAGAACTACTTGGAACCACACAGAACAACTACCAAAACAGAACTACTACCAAATGAGAGACAAAGAAAACGCCTTCATACGTTAATACCGTACATAACATTCAAGTTTCATTTCTTCAGTTTTCTTATCCACAAAGACAGAAAATGCTATTATTTGTATAGACGATTAAAAAACATATCTACGTAATCAGCATATTAAATACTAACATTTTATTTTTACTTTTTTTAAGGAAAAATAAACAAACATGAAATAGCTATTCAGTTGACAATTCGAGAGATTTTTTTTGTATAGTTGAGTTTTATTAATTTCTACAATTGCTTTTCATGGTAATTTATATAATTTATATTTGAATAAACAGGTGTACATATGTTTCAGTAAAAAGTTGAAGGATTAGATATTTAATAGAGTCTAATCCGACAGTTAGCAGCTTTGTTTGTTTAAATTATTGCATCTTAAAAAATACGAAGGAGAAAGATTCCGAAATATGTTTCAACGAAGAGCAGTTCCGGTTGTCTAGCATACTTAAGACGATTACGATTTTTAATAGAGCGACCATAATCTCAAGGGAAGTTAGTTGACCACGAGAAGAATTTATTACACAGAAAAATGCTATAAAATAGAACAATAGGTGACGAAATAGTGTAACGCAGGGGATGGTACGGGGGGGGGGGCCTTACCAGCGACATGTCGGCTACAATGGCCCAGTTGAGATTCAAAGCGACCTCGCCAAAGAACATTAAGACGAAGGGCGCATAGAGGCTCTCGGTGGCGAGGAGCATGCCGAGCGCCATGGCGGGCGCCGAGACGAGCAGGCCCACGCCGCAGATGACGGCGTGGGCGCGCGGGAAGCGCTTGATGAGCGCCGCGCCCAGCCACGCGCCCAGCGGCACGCCCACCAGCCCCGACGCCATCGTCACCACGCCGAAGATTAGCGACACCCTTCGTGCAAGAGCGCGGCACCAGTCAGCGACAATGCCTTCCCGCGACACCTCGCTCCTCGACCCCGCGTCGCGGGGACGAGCCGAAGCGCGAGACCACGACGCCCGACATCCAAATCGCGCTATTACGCCTTAATCCAATCCGTCAATGTAACGAATATACAGCGTGTTGTGCGATAATTATTAGACAATGGACTAACGAAATCCCGTTCGAAACATGCAAGCAAGCAGGTGCCGCACGCGAGTTTGGATGACGGCTGCCGTTTCAGTATATAACTAACATTAATAAATATTATAAATAATATATAATAAAATAGCGATATTAGCGATGATCGTACGAGTTTAGTGCGCCGCTCATGCTATACGCGACTAGCGTTAACCGAATCCAGCCATGACATGAACGTACACAGACATGATGCGTGAAGCGCGTTTCCATCAGTGCATTCATGAGTACGGTACGTGTCCCATTGGAATAACTTTGGTGGGGGAGAGGGATAGTGGGAGATGGGGGGAGTGTTGTCTCACCAGGACGACGTCCGCGACGATCGACCAGGTGAGGTTGAGCGTGATCATCCCGAGGAAAATGAGGAGGTAGGCGAGGGCGACGTGCGCCGAGACCGCGATGAGGGCGAAGTAGACGAGGGGCGCCGAGGCGAGCAGCGCCAGGCCGCACAGCAGCGCGTCGCCCTCGGGCACGCGCGCGCGCAGCCGCCCCGCCAGCCACGCGCCCAGCGGCACGCCCGTCGCCCCCGCGAACATCCCCACTATGCCGAACTTGAACGACACGCTGCCCACACACAACCCGTACACACACATGTCGTCCGAAAGCGACGCCCCGTGATCAGGCGTCACCAGCTTAACAACAGTGACGTCACTCCCGCTCTCGGTCACGTAAGCCCCAGGCCGGCGTTACCATCATACACCATCCCATCACATTGTGACTCGGTAAATAAGTTCAACCGAGACCTCGCTACATATACATGAGGGAATCCAAGAAACCCGGCGGCGTTAGTGCTGGATCGCATAATGTAAGGCTTTTGTGTAGGTCGCGCAAAGCTTATATGTAAATTATATTCAGGAATATGAAATTTTATCGGCAATCAAATACCATCACGTATTTATTCATTTAACTCTGTGAACATTTTTAAGCATTTCGAGCTGGCAAATATCATAGGCAAATTTCAGTTATGCGCACAACACAATAAATATCCAGCGCTATAATATACCCTGCGATAACAGAAGTGGTTTTGTCAAACGCCTTTGAACAACAACTAAAGCATATAGTTTAACACAAAACAAAAACATTACAACAATTGGATATAGTGCAATGCGTGCACATAATAATAGCAGTAACATATCGCTCACTTTGTCAGGGTATCCCATGTTAACACTATATAAACAGGATGATTGTTGCCCGATTGCCATCACTTTTATGTAATAAAATTAGGGGCATAGTTTTTAACCAAATTTTCCAGTAAATGTATAAAGCATGGCGACTGTGATCAGCTGGAACGCGCAAGGCCGTCGAACCCCTCCTCCACCTTCCATCTCGCTCCGGCCATGCCATGTCCGCTCAGATGACCATGAATTATGTATAATTTTTTTCAACTTTACATTATATTTACTCAGTGGTGAATCAATATGTATTTTTGACTATATTTTTATTCTTGACATATGATCCCCAAATATATCGCCTTAAAGTATTAACCGTGACTCACCAGTCACTTGTATAATCAGCTTTGGAGGCTGACAACTAAATTAAAATATTTGGCCGGTGTATTTCTAAATCATGTGCCCGATATCTTCAACGATCGGCATAAATTTCAGCATCTATTCAACGTCGAAGATACTCTGCCATTCGACGACAGATGATTATTATTTAAAAAAAACACACACATACCCGTTTTACGAGAATATTATCACTTTGCCAGCTATAAATTGGTTAAGGCGGGGTCAACGTATTTAGTTTAGATGGGAAACGTCTTATATAAAACTCATACTGCAGTCTTCGGCCTGCTTGATGTCCGAGATATTCACTAGAGATGCGACAGATACCGGATCCGTATCCGCGGATATCCGAGGAAAAAGAAATATCCGTATCCGTTACTTTTCCATTAGTTTTAAATACATACTTGAAATTCTTCATATAGATAATTAGTTGGAAATAGAAATGTATTAAATTCCGATCAGATTATTATTTAAAATATAAAATTAAAATATCAAATATTTGGAATATTTATATTTGCAATATAAATATTATATGTATGGTATATATAATATTATATATATGTCAAAGTACATAACTCTAAGATTCAAAATTAATCATCGCATAATTCGATCGATTGAGATTTAATCTTTTTTGTCGGCTTAATAATATAAGATACAGAAGATCCGTATCCGCGGATCTTGGCACCAAATATCCGTATTCAGATCCGTATCCGCAGATATACATTTTTAACGATCCGGCACATCACTACTAATGCTCACCAAACGGGCATATATGAAGAAGGGAGACGTATAGCTATTTTATATTATAGCGAGGGAGGCAAACGAGCAAGCAGCTCAAATGATGGTAAGTGACCACCGCCGCCCATGGACTTCCGCAACACCGGAGGAGTTACAAGAGCGTTGCTTACTTAATTCTTTTCCTTTGACAATATACTAACACGATCATCGAACAGTCAATGAAAACCAAAATAATTGTTTATAACGAGGGTAAAATAATGTGTTGTTAATTTTAGTTTGTTTGTATTGTCAAGTGTTGTATGAATTAATATGCTTGAATAATATTAACTGATATTTATGTTCCATATGTAATTGTTTCAATCATACAAGAGTTTATGGTAAATTCTGAAAATATAACATACTATATATTGGTACCCGACCAATATATAGTATGTTATATTTCAGATTGTTTTTTTTTTTACATCCTTTTTTATTTTTAATTTCTCTTACTTTATACTTTGCCAAGTATGTTATAAATCGTATTAATGTCACGTACAAAAATATTGAATTTTTTAATAAATAAAGTGGCTTTATGAAAACTTACACGTTCAAAGTTGACTTTTAAGCGGTGACTTTAAAAAGAAATCGTGTCTAGTTTCGAAACAAATGTGTGTCCGTTTCTGTTTGTTCGGTTAAATTTTATGTCCCACGAGTGGTGTGATCAAAACACTCACCTCTCTTTGGAGATATTGATGTCAGGTTGTAGGTTCAATCCGAGGTAGATGAGCTGCGGTCCCCACCAGGCCAATGCGCCCGTCACGAAGGCGACACACGTGAAGGCCAACGTGGACAGCATGAAGGACGGACTGAAAAGATGGAATAAATATATATAGACATTTCTCGCTTCGGAAATTACATATTGAAACTCGGGTTCATCGTTACAGCTTTTAAACAATTGAATACTTTCGGTGCCTGCTGTCAGGATGGATTATTTGAAAATAAAGAAATGTAAAATGTACCGTCATCATTATAAAATATATTAATTAACCTTATTCATCATATCAACCTTTTTTTTAGACAAAAATATTGTCTATGCTTAGCTTTTCAACTTTCCAACAAAAAAATTCAATTAAAAAAAACAATGCAACTAAAAATTATAAGCAAGCTTAATATAAATACCCTATTTGTAAATATAGATTGTCTCGTAGAATAAATAGCTTATGATATGGGCCACTTATGATTCCTAAACGTTAGATAAAAATGAAAACTTTGGCGGTCATACGAATCACAATGACCTAAATTCAATCCCGCTTCAAATCTATTTGAATATAGATAAAACAAAATGACTTTGGCAGACTTTAAAAATTGATCTAAAATAATTAAAAATATGTTTCAAATGCTGTACACTATATACTACAATGTACACCACGTCAGATATTTTCGTTTTGATGAAAAATGTCTCTTTAATTTATTACTTTGCACGAGTCTTTCTGTGCGCGCAATATTCTTAAAATGAGTGAAAAAATTTGGAGTTATAATCGGGAAGCGAAAACCGAAAAAGGTAACAGAAAAAGAAAAACATTTTTCACTGTCAAACATCACCCAAGATACAGCCATTTGTAAATATGAATTGGAAAAATATGTTCCTAGCTATTCGTGGAGCCATTATGATTAATGGAAATAAATTATGGCGGCAAATAGATTGTTTGTTGGGGTGCGACTAAAAAGGGTGCGCGGTTAGGGTGCGGTGTGTAAATGCTTCCCCTTCACTTGCCGAGTATTAAATTGCCTCTACACGCAACTGAATCGCTCGTAAGAAGCAATCACCCGTAGTTGATGCAACCGTGAGTACGCAATTTTGTGTGTGACGAACTTATGTTGCAAGGATTATAAGGGCATCGTATAATGCTGGACGAAAATATGCTATGTTATATAAAAAAAAATTGAACATCCCAGACATGGCAATGGCCAGGGTGGATTCCACAACAATTGGGATAAATTTTAATTTTTTTTATGTAAAGGCAGACAAACGAGCCGACGGACCTGATGGTAAGTGATTCCGTCGCCCATAGCCACACGCAACATAAGGAGAGTTACGACTGCGTTGTCAACCAGGGAAATTGGATACAATAGGTTTATTGAATAGGATGGGTCGGGATTAAGGATTTGGAGGGGATAGGATTGAGAAAAAAAAGGATAGACATGGCCATCCGGCATCC
>JAOCPS010053797.1:0-16586 GCA_025505425.1 Graphium colonna | reverse complement strand
ATGTATGGAGACATTCTAAAGTCACGGCTATGGGGAGTCTCTATACCAAATGGACTATACAGCTTCGTAGGGCTGCGACCAAGTAGCTGGAAAGCAATTAAATAAGAAAATTACCTAATGTCTTTTGTTTCTTTAAATATAATAAATAAAACCTGGTAATAATCCATTTCAATCTTAAATTATAAAGCATATAAGTGATTTGTTTACCTTTTAACAAACAAATTCATGTTGAATAGTAAACAAATAAAACAGTCATTATGCCAAACAATTGCTCATAAATTGCAAAATATCAGCAGAAACTTGACAATATCTTCTATTTGCATGTATAAAAGGTTTTTGGTCCATTTTCATAACCAATTTTTGTCACGTGTCTTGTATTTGCTTATCTTGTTATGTATTATTTGGAATTATTCTTTTCATTTTCACTTATTCATAATTATTGGATTTTATTTAATAATAGCCAATAATCATAACTATTATTAATTTTCCACTTTTAAATTAAACTCTTGAAATATACTTTTTGTTTATCAAAATTCTGCTGTTATTGTAAGCTCTAGCTTGTGTTATAAAAATGTTTGGACTCTGACTTCGGTGGCAAGGAGGTTCTAGAAACCCATTTTTTTTTATGTGGTACCACTAAACTGTTAGCCTGGTGCCTTCGTTGGAAAAACTGTATTAGCTTTGATTCAGTGTCGTCCTTCCCACACAATACAGGTTTTTCATGTTATGCTTTATTCATAATCTAGGGCCCATAATACATATTGTCACATTTTTTCAGCTTGTTCCTAATACTTTTTTTAAAGATATTGCTAAATACATGTTTACTCTCTGGAGGTATTAGAACAGCTGTATTAAACAAATATCAAATAAAATTGCAGAATTATTTTCAATACCACATATTCAGTTAATACCATACTATTCATGTAAAAAAATATTATCTTGATTTCGGTAAGTTCTATTACTAGATAAAGTTTTAATAATAACAGCTATTATATTTATTACTATGTAGTATGGTAAATATTAATATATTTCCCATACACACATAATTACATGAATAATACCATATTGTACACATAAGGATACACTACCTCAATGTATAAACTTCTTTAAGTAAATATTTTATAAAAGTAATGACATAATCTTTCATATATTACACAATACAGTAGAAAACTCGTGGTTATTTTGGTATGTAATAATTTTAATAGGAGCATTACTCAAGGAAAAAGCTGTTTATTCCTATCCTTAAAAATTGTTATTTTTTTATTATAACATTATTTGGTAGGAAGGTATGTAAATAAACAGAAGTTTTCATACCCCCTTCTTCTTTGTTACTGGTGTAGAAGGACTCCTGCATGGAGATACAGGTTCAGCAAGCCTATGTCTGCGCCGACCACCCAATCTGAAATGCTACGGTAAAAAAGGCTTTTTTAACAAACGAGTAAAAATATTTAGAAAACTTTAATAAACAAAAATAAAATAATTAAAAAATGAGGATCAAATGTTATAACTCTGATATATATGAACGAAAAAGAAAGGAAACAGTTGCTAATTATATTTCACCTGTTATAAATAAATTTAAAAGGGCAACTAATAATTTGGTAATTGTGCAGAATAGTAGTCTGCAACCGGCAATCATTTTAATCAAAAAATTAGGTACTTGCCTGTGACAAATTGCCAAAAGTATTTCTAACGCTTTTGAATGTTTTAGATATTTTTTCTGCACTGGACTGCAAAGCACGGCGGGAACTAAGGAAAGGCTTAGCTTTAAAAATATTTCTATTATAACAGCCGTCTATGATTTTAATACTTTCGCGTGTCGGCGAATCAATACCGGAGTCGGATACAAAATGATCCTTCATTTTATGAGATAAGTACGCTACACTATTATAAATTACACACTTATTCTTAAACTACCAATGTAAAACTTTATTCTTAACAAAGAATGGCACAATTTAATACATATTGTATACATGTGTTAAAAAATCAATCTCTCAAAATTCGGTTTCAGGCGGTTCATTCACCGTTTACGCAAGTCGTTAGTTTTCTTTTTAAACAAAATGTCTGTGTTGCCCACTATTTTAAAGATGAAAATAAAATGAAATATTAATTAAAAACGAATAATTTTAATGCATTATTGTTTTTTATTCTTTAAAAATATTACTGTTTTTTTCTCCTGTATTAAATTTTTTGTTTAATTTTCAAACTTAAAATAAGTTAGCAAATTTTTTAGGTAATCATGATTATTTAAATGAGTACTCATTTAGATTTAGTAATAATAATACAATTATGACTAAACATATTCAATGTAACATTTTGCTACTATAAATAGTTTGTTAAGGATAAAAATATGTATCACGTCACTTATTTATTTCTTAGTTGCAAAACCTTAACTAAGAGATTTTAAAAGGCAAATTAAATATATTATCGCATTCTTTTTGAGTCAACCTGGGGCTTCGTCATAATAAATAGTTATAGGTGCAGCTATAGAAATTACTATAGTTAAAAATATAGATATACTATAATTAAACGAAAATTAAGCCATTTAAGACGGATGCGATGTGGAGTGACCTCATACTTATTACAAATGTTAAAAATATCTTCAAATCTTATAAGCTTTCTTAAAGGCGCTCTAGCTTGTTAGGGAGTACTTTGTTAAAGTCTGGGTAGCACATCTTCATATACAATTAACGTTAATATTATTGTCTCAACAAGCAGTAGCTTAATCCTATGGAAGAAAATTCTTAAGACAGCATAATGTCTTTACCGTCTGATAAAAATCTTATGATATTGTGGCGTATCCACATTAGTATTGCATAGACGTGTCCACGTCATACTTTCACCGCAATATTTATGTCAACACATGTAGTCATTAAAGATAAGGTGTGCTTTGACATGCCAACCAACTTGAAGTCAGAGCATTTGCTCATAGAGACTCATACAGTAAACACATTAACAAGAATACGTCTTTTATTTTATCGTACCTTCTGATACATGCATTTAACACCACAATATAACCTATATACAGTAAAGTGGTGACACAAATAATTTTTATACAGTAACGTGGTGACCTGGATGCGAAATAATATAAATATCAACAAGTCGTGTCGAAACTCTCTTGATCGTCATATTAATATCAACATGCAACGAGAGCCAACATGAAAAAGAACCAACCGCACTCGCCGGCGAGCGCAGTTTGTTCTTTGTTTTTTGAGACGCTCTTTGTGTTTAGCTAACGCGGGAGTCGTTTCGTCGTCGGGGAAGTCTAAGTGGTGACACGGCCTACAGTTTTCGTGTCACTTAAACGTGCCTAGCTGGGCCTATAGGTGGAGGCACCTTTAACTAAATTGTTCGGATGAATCGCGGTGGATTCAAAATAGCGGCGACATTTTCAGCTTCAGGACTTGAGCGATGGTCGGAGGCTCGAGATCGACGTGCAAGTCTAAGTTACACATGAACCAGGGTGCTCCCGAGGCTCTACGCATAAATCGATTTTGGATGACTTGAAACCAGTTTATTTGGCGGAGGATTATGTGTGCGATAACCGGTCACGCATATGTCATTATGGGGCGAATTACTGCCTTATAGATTGTCACCTTATTCCGAAGGGACAGTTTGGATTTTTCATTTAGTAAGTGCTATAGGCGACCAAAGACGTAGGCCGCCCGGTTTGTTACCCGGGTAACATGCGGGGTGAAGCTGAAACCTTGGGGAACCCCTGCAAGGACGGGGCGTGGAGAAGAGCATTCCTTCAACGCGGTAGCGGAAGGTTCGATCACTGAGGAAGTCTCGTATTATGCATTCGAGACGATCCGGGACATCGAGCCCATACAGCTTGTATATGAGCCCATTGTGCCAGACTTTATTGAACGCTTTCACGACATCGAGAAAGATTAAAAACATAGTTATTTGCATTAACCATCTATAGAAAAAAGTATTGTTCGTCCTTAGACATGAGGTGGCGCTGCCCAGTGGGCGGAACTATCGAGCTACACACTGATTAGGTGAATTATTGCTTATCCTTAAATAATTATCAAACTTATCGAAAATCTATGAAGTGTGCAAATAATCTTAGCAAATGTGCAATATTTTTATGCAATTACATTGTCGAAATATGCATTGGTGTTTCAAAAGAGTAATCTTTCGTAAATCTTAAATATTTTTATGACAAATTTAGTGGTGTGCACATTTTTTTATCTATAATTTAGAAATGTGCAAATTAAGAACTATATCTCCATATTTTTTTTTTTATTATTTTTTAACAATTTTGGTCGGCTGGGGGTAGTCGGTAGAAAATCCAAGTTATTTCTACTGTGTGTCATATGTCTATGTGATTTAATAGCAAATGTGGTGTTTGAATGGGTAGATTGCAAGATATTTCTTTAACAAGAAGACAGACACTATAATTATATTGACGTTTCAGATTTAGAAGATGCGTGCATTTAATTTTTTTTCTGTTGATGATAAATAATAAAAATTGAAAAGATGTTTAATGATTTTATTTTGGGTTTTCTGTAACGTGTTTATATGAGTCATCGCAGCATTGCCCCATATTGGTATTAGATACTCTAAATGCGGTTTAACAAGCGAATTATAAATTAATTTCTTAATACGGAAAACATTTACCAACCTTTCTTATATATCAAAGTAAAGGTATTATTTTTAATCGAACCTTATTTATATGGCTTTTCCATGTTAATTTATTGTCTAATATAAGTCCTAAGTATTTCTCTTCCTGCGATATGTGTATTTATTCATTACCTATGCTTAGTGTTACATTGTCATCAATTTTTTTTTTATTTTTAGGTGCAAACATCATGTAAGACGCTTTATTAATATTGAGGGTTAGCAAGCTTTTTTTTAGCATGACTCTAGTTTATTAAGGTCTGGTTATTAATAACCGCAGTTAAATTGTTTCCGTACTGAAAAATGGTGGTGTCATTAGCATATAGTGTTAAATTTCCCGTAAATCATATGGAAGTGACGTCGTTAACATGGATAGGAAATAACAATGGCCCTAATATCGATCCTTGGGCCTCATTGCATGAGATTTTGTTAAGCTTACTTTCATATGGACCAATCCGCACACCTTGATATCTATTATGTAAATAGGATTTTCAAATTTGAAATGCTGTCCCATTTATGCTAATATTTTTTAATTTCTGAAGAAGTAGCTCATGACTTATAGTGTCAAAGGCCTTTTTAAGTCTAAAAAAATTCCTAAAGCTGTTTGTTTCCTATCAACAGTTTCTCTTAATTTATTAACTAAATCTATTGTTGCAGTAAGTGTACTGGATCTAGGTCTAAATGTGTATTGTTCATCTACAAGGAAGTTAATTTTATTTAAATATTCATATAATCGCGAATATATAACTTTTTTAAAATATTTTAGACACCACTGGTAATACTGATATTGGCCGATAGTTACTAGGATTAGACTTAGGTCCATTTTTATATATTGTTGTTTTTATCTATATATTATGTTTCATTTTTATCTTAGCTATTTTGAGTTGGTCGGTAAAAGCACCATTTTCTAGACAGATGTTAATACATGACGCGAGGTTATTACTTATTAGGTCTTTAATACACTTGACCGCTTTGATTCATATGGTATCTAATCCGGAGCTAGTATTATTGTCTAAATTGTCTATAATGTTTAAAATTTACATTTGTGTACATGGTCTTAAACAATCTAGTGTATTAGGTACAACAGTTGAACGTATATTATCTACAAAAATGCATGTATGAGATGCTATCTTATCTATCAAAGACGACCCTATTGTCGAAAAGTAATTGTTAAATAAATCGCATACCTCCGTTCCATCTGTTATTATTTTCTGGTTTAAAATTAGCTTAAGAGGATCGCAGCTTGTCATAACTTTATTTCTACCCAAACTATTAATAGTACTCCACATTTTTTTTTGGATTTCTTTTGCATTGTTCAAAGACCCTGTAAAGATATTTTTTTCTCATCTGCCATTAATTTGCGTACCTTCATTCTTTCAGTTTTAAATTCTGCTTTTATTTTAGTATTTATAGGCTCATTTTTATATTTATGCCAAAGTTCATTCCGATGATTAATACCAGTAACAATTTCCTAGTTGATCCAATCTTGCATTGGTGGATTAAGAATTTTAAATTTTGATGTGGTATTTTTTAAAATCTCTTGTTTTATTAAAGCTTGGTTGGGGGTGGTTTAAGTCGACCGGCAGTAGGCTTGGGGTGCATTGAGTCACGAGGCTGTCAGCTAGGCATTCGGCCTTCTCCTTATCCAACATGAGTGGCCTATTCTCTGGACGATTTAAGGGGGCATAGTGTTTCTTGACTCAGCTTTGTAAGCTTAAGGGAGGGCTCAGAAAGCCTGGTGGGAAGGGCGGATATTTCGACATTTGTTATCTCACCGCTCGTCTCGCGAGGCTTCTATGCGTGCTTTGGTCTCACGCTCTAGTGTACGTAGAAGCTTGCGATTAGATTCCGTTGGATATCTGTCGTAAGCTCGGATCCTTGCGTCTCAGCAAGTCTCTCACATCCTCTGGCAGGGCCCAGAGACCTGTCTTGAGCACTGCTCAACGGTGGAGTGGACGAAACTTGAGAGGGCAACAATTGCGGCGTCCGTGTCTTGTCTGTTGACTATACTAGAGGGGATGGAGCTAATCTCTGGGGGGAGCTCTTTTTTAAATTCCGCCTTTATGCCAGCTAGTGATAGTCTTTGTTGAGGGCGGGGCTAGTGCTGAGGGCCCTAACCGAAGTAATACGGGGCGGTGATCCGAGTTAAGCTCGCGAATCACTTCAATATCGCGTTAGGCGAGTTTGACATTGTGGATGACTGCAATGTCAAGCAAATCCGTTGTGACCCAACGTATATGGGCAGATAGTGCGACTACTTCGAAGTTTAGCCGGTCGGCTAGTGCGTTAAGCGCGAAACTTCTGTCATTAATACGCGTTGAGTTCCATCGGGTGTGCTTGCTATTGAAGTCTCCTACAAGAATACCTAATCCTCCTATAGTGAGGAGGGCTTCAATATTGGAGCGCTTAAACTGCGTATTTCACGACTAGCTTTTATACAAAGAAACGCCCCCCCTGTCTATATAAATCTATGCACTTGATTGTTTGCCTTCTCTCTAAAACTACGGCAACAAATGATTCCGAATCTAATGATATTATATGAGCTATTTTACTATTCAATTTATCTAGTGTGAGCTACTATCGAAGTATTTTGCATTGTATTTTTGTTAAAGAAGTTATAACACAGAAAAAAATATAGGGTCAAGTCAAGAAAAATTCTTTAAGATCTTTGGTTTTATGATAAATAATTGAAATGGCTAAAATGGTAACCAGTAAGAAAATACTGATGTTGTTTTAATATTACTTAATAAACCTAATCAGTTTCATCGATTATAGAATATCTTGAAACTTGATGACTTACTATTACTTTTATAAACATTTAAAAAGAAAATTTATTTTTATAGAGGCAAAAAACAGACTGACAGTATTTAAAAATCTATTGACGCCATATGTAATTATTCAAAATTATCTTACATATTAAATGAAAATAAATTATACCAAAAACTATGCCATTATACAAAAACATATGTTAAAATGTACAAAAATGTAATATGTAAAAAGTTTAAACCATTTTATATTATTCATTTATGAAACAAAGTATTTATTTTGTTACAATAAAACAAAATATTTAGTAATCTATTTAATTTACAACTATACATTTTAACGGACTTGAACAAGACTACAAAGTTTCTCAATAACATTGAGTTCAATCAATTTACCCTCGTTGATGCATATAATAGTCTATCACTGTAGAGAAAGCTGCAAAACCTGCAGCACCAAATATGCCTGCCTTTAACCCACCTGGAATAAATGGTAAAAAATTTTATAACATAAAATGTATGAGAGCAAGATAGCTAATAATCTCCAGTTTTTAAAGATTTAATTCCTATTTATTCCTAGTTAGTTGCTACAGGTGCTCATTTTAATAGATTTGAATATGTGCAAGACCCTACAACATATAGAGATTATACTTATGAGATTTATGCTTATGAGGTTTTGTGTGAAGCTATGATAATTTCTAATAAAAACTGGTAGTTATGTATGTATGCAAAAGCAATATGATAAATATTGCTGTTTTTCTTACATTAGTTGAACTGTGCTCAATTTATCACTAAACTAAGATAAGAAATTTAAATAATAAATGTAATTTTGAAATATGTAATTTTTTTAAGGTCTTACCTCTTAATCCAATGAGACCACCAGTTATACCGCCAGCATATGTACCATTCTTCCAATCAGATTTCCCTCTAGCACTTTCAACACAGCATTCTACTCCGGAAAACATAGCTCCAATAATTGCAAAGTTTTTTGCATAGCTCAGCATAGATCCCTTCATTTCGCGTAATATTTCTCTTGCTGTTTGATTTTGCTGTGCCGTAGTATCTGTCACATTGGGCATGAGGGACGAAGTGAATAGACCCACAGCTGCCCCAAGACCATAGCCTGAATGACAGAGCATGATTATTTAAATAAACTCAATGAAAATTAAAATCTTTTTTAATATTTTTCTAATTAAAATTTGTTAGTATCTATTCATAATTACACTATATAAAGGACAAATACAGGTTTATGTTGACTTTTTTCTAAATGTCTTAATTACTATGAAAGCAATGCAATAATTCTCACCGTTCAGGACTTACCGATTATACAGCTAGTTAGTGATTTAAATGGGCAGCTTTCTATTGCAGATTCTATCATTTTTTCTTCATTAGTCTTTATAATAACAGGGCCTAATACCCTTGGAATTATAATATTTTCACGATAGCGATAGTTGTTTCCAACTAAGTATTTTGCCAAGGCATCATAGTCATTTTTCTCTGTAAATCTCACTAAATCGGGATCGACTGGTGGTTTCTTGTATTCCATAATTATTTTAGGTTATAGCTTATAGAGTATTCAATTTTTATTAAGTGGCGTCTAAATATGTTTGTGCCATAAAATCTATCACTTTCTTTTTTTCTCTTCTTATTAAGTTATTATTTTAATACAAATATTAGATAATAATTTTTTTTAAATGTTGTGATTGAATGGCCATTCAATTGTCAATCTGTCAGTGTCATTTGTCTTACTTTTTTTTAGAAATACAGTCACAGGCAAAAAGTAAGCGTCTAAAATTCAATAATAAGCAATTTAGAGATTACTTTAAAACTTTCTTATTTAAGCTAAATATCTAGATCAAAACTCTGTAACAAAGGCTGAAATCTGATTTTTACTTATGTATCATGTTCAAAATTCTCATTAATTAAAATTGCAAATTGAGTTTATTATATAGTTTACATAACATCCTGGCCTCTTCCTTCAGATAACGGAGAAGCCAGAATGCTGTTACAACTACCTATATCAAAAGAAAATCCATGAGCCATCTGCTGTCTGTAAGCTCCGTTACGGACACATTCCATAAGCACATGCTGTTTGTCCTCCACAGTGTAACACTCAGGGAAGTAAGTGAATCCAATATGCCTATCAAGAACTTAAATTTATTAGATGAGATGTGTCCGGATCGAAGCCTTATAATCGATATCATATCTCTTCTGTTAAGGTTTTTGCTTGTCGAACCATCGGGACTGAAGGGGCTGATACATAATTGTTCTATACCAAATTCCCTATATGAGAGGTCGTTCATGAAAGTACTCCGTCCAAATCTGACTAAACCTAATTTTATTTAAATTAAATTAGTGATAACGGACGGTATTCCCTTAAGGTGAAGGGAATACCGTCCGTTATCGCTAGCCTCGCTGCTCGGTCAGCCTCCTCGTTACCCATAAACCTAACATGGGAAGGTATTCACTGAATATTTACCTCCTTATTTAATTCACTAAGTCTTCGTTGGATTTCAGGATATAGACCACTCGAGGATAGCCCAGCCACATGCGATAGAGCACTTTTGGAGTCTGATAAAACTACACACTTGTTGTAGTTTGAAGCTTCTATGTATGACAATGACTCCGCTATCGCAATGAGCTTGCAATGCATAATGAAAATATCGGCCTGAATGTTCAATCTAACGTCCATATTATTCTGAGGATCATAAAAGGCTGCACCGCATCCAGCTTTCACATTTGATCCACGCATAAAAACTTTACAAAATAAACGATATTTGGTAGCAATTAATTCAGAGCATATTTTATGTAAATCTACCCTTTTATAATGTTTTTTTGCACATTCTAAATTTTCTACAAATAGTCGTATATTATTTGACAGATCACAACGACTAGTAGTTACTGAATTGATATCTATGTAGTATAGTATCTTTTTATTTTGCCAATAAATATTTTGACATAACCGGTTCAATTCCTCTACTATCTGCATCGAAATGTTATTTTGAAAAGACTTGGCTCTTAGATAATATTTAGCTGCCAAATATTTTCTTCGTATGCGTAGCGCCTGAAGGCTCAACTCACTTTCCATGATGTGTATGGGGGAACTTCGCATGAACCCCCCCACTACCCGCATTATCTGGTTTTGTTCTTTATCTAATTTGTGAAAGTGACTTTTGGCGCCAACATCATATCGATATGTAAAGACGCCTGAGGTGAGATGGATGAATTCCCCATTTAACGTCCGCAAGAACCTTTATAACGTTTTAAAATTTTAAAGTCTTACTTCACAATTCGTTTATATGTTTTCCCTATCTTAATCTTCTATCCAGCCACATACCTAAATATTTCACTCTATCCACCTGTTGGATTCCGTTATTATTTATTAGTAATTCTATCCTATAATTGTTTTTATTTATAGAATGAGCTCTAGTAAAAACAGAAGCTTTAGTTTTTCTGTGTGAGACTTGCAAACCCATTTCCTTTACCATGATATTGAGTGTATGAAGGCCTCCTTGGACAGCCGTAGCTGCCTCAGCCACGTTATTGCCACTAGCATAAAGAACAAAATCATCCGCATATTGCGACACGCATACATGTCTCAATTGTTTACAAATATTCATTGTGAGAATATTGAATAACAAGGGACATAGAGGATCTGTTTCTGCTAACCCAGTTCCCGTGACTCGAACTAAAGGTACTTGAGCCATCTTCTCCACAATCAGCCGACGAGAGTGCAGGAATTCCAACAGATATTTGCAAATTTAGGAGCCCACTCCGAGATTATCAAGTGTATTTAAAGTACTAATTAAACTAACATTATTGTAAGCACAATCAATATCAACAAAACAACCTACAGTGACTTGCCTATTGGTATACCCATTTTGAATTCGCGATACCACTCTCGTTAAGTTATCTAAGAAAGATCGCTATCTCCTGAAGCTTACAGTCTCGTTCGAAAAATAATTACCTTTCTCCACATACCATTCCAATCTGTGGATGAGAATTGTGTAAAATATTTTGCATGGGCCAGATAGGAAAGAAATGTAAACATACATTAGATATATTGTCATTGTTTCATTATAGGGACTATTTTATCATCTCGCCATTGAACCGGCACAAAACTGCGCAGAAAAAAGGTGTTGAATAAACTTACCATTGCTTCCTTAGCTATATCTGGCAGGTTTTTAATCATGGAGTATGATATGTTGTCTATACTAGGAGCCGTGTCTGACTAGTTAATAGCAATTGTCAATTCCTGTACTGTTACCGGCACTGTCAGGGGTCTCTATGGATACATAATCCGGCGATAAACCGCACAACAGAATTTCCGCTTGATCTTGAGCTACAGTTGTTCTTGGCATTTTGTAAACTTTTAGCCATTTCATCTTTTTCCACATATCGCGGGATGATACACATATACCACACTGTCAACGCTGTCACAAAATTTCTGTCACGATTTTGCACTCTCTTGGCGGATTATTCTTTTTTCAGCACTGACCTTATTTTGTAGTAAGGCTAAATTATCCGGTGTAGGATTTCGTCTGAAGATAGCCAGTGCCCTAGCCCTTTCAGCCATCACTCAAGATATATCCTGATTCCAGTATAGTCTTGGAGTTAGCCTTTTTTGACGAAGGGGATCATGATATATTTTAATAAATGCTATTGACTTTTTCGCGGCCTTGTCCATTATGTTAATGAAATCATCGTATGCCGATTGTGGATTTTCTGACAAAGACAAATCTACGAATTCTTCTTGTATAATGATCCTGTACTTTCGGTCAGCTTTTTTAAAATTACGCTTTTTTGTCCCAGCACTTGAGTTTAAAGTATCTATCTTGATATTTATGATTAAGTGATCGCTACCTAGGTTTTCATTCAACACGGCCCAACTGAAATACAAGGCTATATGCGCAAAGCTATCGGGTGAAGACTTTTGGAAAACATTATTTACTAGCGTAACCCTCGTATGATAACTATTATTCAATGAAATAAAATTGTTTCCTAAACTGGAGACAACGCTCTGCGTGTACTTTTAGTTGCTATTTTGGCAACTTAATTGTGCGTAACACTTTAATATTTTATTTTTAATATTTCTATATACACTTATTTTATTTTAGTGTAATTATTATATATATTTATAAATTATATGTCTAATTTCGTACTGGATGATGATTTTTTCTCCTGCTCTTCTTCAAGTTCATTTGATGGGAGCTATGCCAGTGTTTCTAATGATTCTTCCTTACATTTACATCACCGCCTAGTATCTGAATTCTGCAATTTTAGGAAAAATTCAAATATTGTCCACATAAATGCCTAAAGCATCTACGCACATAACGCGGACCTTGTATCATCATTTGATCCAGACGTAATTGACGCCATTCTCGTTTCTGAAACCTTCCTAAAGACTGCTCTTCCCTCCATTTAGTATAATGTTCCTAGTTTCACATTTATACGCAATGACAGAATTTGCAAAGGTTACGGAGGTGTCGCTACATATCTTAGAGAAGATATCCCTTTTAAAAAAAAACTTTGCTGAACATTTATTTATAAAAATAACTCTCAATAACTCTAGAATCTTGCTAGGCGTCTATTATCCACCCTCTTGAAAAATAGATTGCTTTTCATCATTGGAAAACCAACTGACAAATTTAACCCCGCTTTTTGATCATACCATTATTCTTGGCGATTTCAACACTTGTCTGTTAAAAAATGTAGCACGAAGTAAAAAACTGCTCGATTTGGTCTCATTCTTTAACTTACATATTCTTCCCCTATCTGCCACTCATCACTCTCCGCACTCCACCCCTTCTATTTTAGATCTTATTATTGTCTTCAACACAGATCGTGTGTCTTCATACGGTCAACTTCCTGCTGTCTTCTCATATCACGACCTTATTTATCTATCATATATAGTTCAAAAGCTCAAGCTCAAAGCCAAGTTTCTGTCGTTAAGATGTTTTAAAGCCGTTGATGTTCTTTGAACCTATTATCATAAATTCTGGTTTTTGCAGGTTGAAGACCAAACAATTTTGTGTAACCCATATGGTTAGTTTTTGTAGCTCCTCATTTATTAAATTAACTGTAAACTCCGTATTCCTGTGGTCAAAAGACAAATACATCTGTGTCTCATCTGCATATGTGTGATATTTGTATCGTTCAAAACAACTTGATATATTCGCGCTATATAAAATATAGAGTAGGGGTCCTAGCAAAGATCTTTAAGGTACTCCTCTTAAAGGTACGGAGAGTGTAGGATAAATATTGGATCCATCTTTTGTTTTGATTCCTACGCGCTGTGACCTATTTGACACATAACTTTCAAACCAGCATACTGGATCACACCGGAAACCATAGAAGGAAAGTTTCGACAATAATAAATTCATATTGATTGAATCGGAAGCCCGTGTTAAATCTAACAAAGTCAAAATAACTAGAACCTTCTCCACGATCTCTAATTCCAAGAATATTATCTATAACCTCTGCCAATGCCGTGGCAGTCCCCCTCTTTTTTCTAAAACTTGACTGTAGATCTGAAAAAAGACTACCTACCTTCTACCTTCTAAGTATTCGGAAAGCTCGCTACTACCCGCTCTAGTACTTTTGATAAGCATGGTGTTATGCTGATCGGTCGGAATTGTAGTAATAGCTTTGAGGGCTTTAATGTTTAATGTTTTTTCAGGGGAATTATATTTGCATATTGATTCCTCTCTACAAATATAGGAGTCAGAGTGCGGCCGTTTTCTCCGGAAGATTTAAAGACAACACTTTGGTTCGTTCAAGTTGAGGGCCAGTTTATGCTTAGTGGTAACTCTCAGGATGTCATTAGGTTTTTTTAACATTTCGAAAGTTTACTCTATTAAATAAAAAAAAATAATTTTATTGATCGGTTCATGAATGGCGAAAATACACGCAAACATACATACATATTGAAACATCCGAATTGAGAAACTCCTTCTTTTTTAAATCGATTAATAAAACTTATATATTACTAATAACGCAAAAAAAATATATATATCATAAGGAATATATACCATAATAATGTTAACGGCAGTGTCTTCTACAGCTTGGTGTTACCACGTTCATGCCCGCGGTTGCATCCTTATCCATAGAAAAAAAAAGTTTACCATTTAGTAGGGGCTGCTAGGCCATTTGGTAAGGTATCTCCTGTGATTTTCTTCAGGATGTACCAAGCTTTTTTACTATTCTTGGTCATATTAATGCTGCTAACCATTTCCATCCATTTGTTTTTTTTTTTTTGCGGAATTCGCTTACCTGCTCCATAAGCTCCTCTCCAGCGGCAAATGTTTCTCCACAGAAGGCTTCAAATAATTTAAATATACAACTTAAAAATTCTTTTTAGAAGTCAATTCAACAATTTACAAAAATATTCCAAACGTTTTATGTATATAGAAAATTGACAGCCGTGGACATTCCACGATCCACAACCACGACATTTGCGTGAGCGCGATTTTACGCTTTTCGAGTACACTTTTGAAAACTGTTCCTTTTGAATCAGTGCAGAGAGCGGAGAATGGGTTGTCGGAGGTCAGGGTAATACGACCGTTACTATTTTTTTTTTTGAATTATTAATGTTGTTAATTCAAATTCAAAGCAATATTTGAGAGATTGTTTGGCACAATAATTTTAAACACTTTTTAATACGCGTAAAGATATGTGACTATCAATGATATCGTTATTATTTAATAAAAAATCTTTTTTGTGCCGCGACAGAAATGAAACGTGACTCTCTCTGACCCAGTTACCCCAAAAGTGAGAATTTTATGGACTAAGTCAAGTGAGTGACGTTTTAATTTTTAGATGTGTTTAGAGTGCCGCGTCGCACGTCTTGGGTTCGATTCCTGTTCAAAGCAAATATTTACGATAGGACTTCCAGAATAATATTTTCAAGAATATGCTTTATATATTACTATGCTAGAATATATTATTAGAATATGCATTAGTCATTAAGACTGATTTTAGTTAGATGTTTGTCTATGTATTTAACAGAATGATTTATTAATAATTTGATAGATATCGTTCATATCAATGGTACGAAATACCCCCATTAATAATATTTCTTCTCTTATTATCGTTTTTCGATTTCAAAACTGAGCATTAACGTATTATTTTCACAATAGAGAAAATTTAACGAAATAAGCGCTGACGTGGCTGTGGAAGCTGTGCCGTGGCTGATCGAAAACGTTAAACTTCTGTCGAATTGAGACCATACTACGAATACCTTCTACTAACCGAATACCCCCAGCCAACCAAAATAGTAAAAAAATTATATAAAATATATGAGGATATAGTTCTTAATTTACACATTTCGAAAATATACATTAAAAAATGTGCACAGCCCTGAATTTGTCATAATTTTTTTTAAGATTTACGAAAAATTACTCTTTGGGAACACCGATATATCAATCAATAATGCATATTTCGTCAATGTGATTGCATAAAGAGATTGCGCATTTTCTAAAATAATTTGAACTTCTCATATATTTTCGATAAGTTTGATATGCAAAAATAATTAATCGGATCAATTTTTCCCAAATAATAGATATCAATTCAATTGAATATTAGTAAAAGAATATTTGTCTCTAATCAAATGTGCAATCAATGCTTTAGCAATTTTTTGTTATTATTCACTAGCAAATTTTAATGCTAATCGTCTAACGGATGTTCTTATAAACATTATTTACAGTCATGTCTGGAAATTTGGGACAATCGCGAGAAGCAGACGAAGAACATTTAAAATTTTGTAGTATACAAACACTGAAAATCCAAACAAATGCGAATAAATTTATACTATTGTACAAAAAAATATATATAACCTCACACATGGCAAAGAGGTTAAAGTTATGTCAAGTCAATTAGTCTGATGTGCTCTAAAAATAAAGATATTTGGAAATTTTTTTTAGGTTTTAAAAGTTAAATGTACTATTATTACATGTAATCATCAAGGTTATTTTATTTTATTGGTATAATCTTAATTACTAAACAATCAATTAATTTTAATACCAATAAAAAAATGTGTCAATTAAAGACCTGACGAATTATTACATTTGACGTAAAATAGAGCTGGCATACGAATTTTGTCCATCGTATTAATATCTAATTTCACTCTACTCACTAGTCAAAACTCAAATTTTACTCTAATGAAATAAATGTTTTTTTTTAGAAGCATTATTACAAAGTCGTTGT